>JANRGW010004792.1:50751-140159 GCA_024733675.1 Psilopsiagon aymara | reverse complement strand
CCTGGAGAAGAGAAGGCTGTGTGGAGACCTCATAGCAGCCTTCCAGTATCTGAAGGGGGCCTATAGGGATGCTGGGGTGGGACTCTTCATTTAGGGACTGTAGTGATAGGGCAAGGGGTAATGGGTTCAAACTTCAACAGGGGAAGTTTAGACTGGATATGAGGAAGAAATTCTTTACTGTGAAAGTGGTGAGGCACTGGATTGGGTTGCCCAGGGCAGTTGTGAATGCTTCATCACTGGCGGCGTTCAAGGCCGAGTTGGTCAGAGCCTTGGTGGCATGGTTTATTGGGAGGTGTCCCTGCCCATGGCAGGGGGAACTAGATGATCTGAAGGTCCTTTCCAACCCTAGCTATTCTATGATTCTATGATATCTGATTCATTACTTTTCAGAAATTTACAGTAGTATTTACTTTTAAAGATATGTGGAGAATTTAATAATTTTCCATTTTTAAATGATCACTTCTCTAGTACTTGTCTCTTGATTTCATGCCTAAATCCAAGAACTTTAAACTATTATAAACTTCATTCTTTCAAAATATTTTTCTCATGTTCATTCCAGTGGTAGAAGACTAAATCTCGGAAACCCCTTCCTCCCTGCAGAGAAATAGTTCCCATAAATATTGCATTTGGCTTTATTTTCAGTGTGGTACTGATGGCAGTAATTATAATACACTAATTGGAATATGAATGACAAAGCTGTTAAAAATGCTACAAACGTATCGTGTGGCAATTGCTTGGAGACAGTGCAGTGGCATCATAGTTGTATTTTCTGTAGCTTATATTGTTCTTGTATTGTTCCAAAATTACTTCTTAGTTTTGAATTCAGTGAAGTTCATAAATGAAGAAAATGTCATCTGATTTGTACAAAAATACTAACGAAGATGCAGTATGCATAAGCATCCTTTGTAGTCTTCATCTATGTAGCGCTCGCTTCTTGTAAATATTTCAGGTAAAAAAAACACCAAAGATTGTACATTCGGTTATCTCATTATCTTCAAAAAGAATATGGTTTTGGTGTGTTTCTTTGCAAAAGTTTGAAGGCAAAATTGTATTTATTAGCTCTGAATTCAACTATTTCCATTTCAAAAGACTTCTATATTTTCTTTACTATTTTTCTTTACAAAGCCTCTTCCTAATCAGGAACTACAGATTAAGTCATTAGCTTAGAACTGGGAGACCTCAGTCACTGTGAATGCTTCGTGTATAACATTGGAAATATTACTTCTTTTCTCTGTTTTTAGATCATTTGCTATGAAGTCAACTTGTGTCATGGCAACCATATTCTCTGAAGCCAAAGGAGTGAGAAGAGATCTAAACCACCTATTATCTAAGAATGCCTGGCAACCTATGTGGTCGATAGTCTCATTGTTCATGGTGAGTCATACACTAATTTGTATGACAATATCAATTTTTCTAATGAGAAATAACAGCGAGGTCTTACAAAGATTATGTAAGGAGCAAATTAAACAAGGCCATAGTGGCATTACAACTTTATGAGTAAAACTAAAGGCAATACATCTTCTGTGCACCACTCATGGAAAGAGGTAGCACAGATGGAGCAAAAAATTTGAAATTAATCAAGGAATATAAATTAATGTGTTATGCATACTTTGATCATACTGAGCCATTTACCCATCAAAGGTTTCTATGTACCAAAGAAAACTAAAATATTTATATCATCATCTTAGTCTTTTCCCCTATAAAAACATACTGGGAATAAGGCACACATCTCTCTGTGTGGTTTCCATGAGGGCAGTAATAATGAATCTATGTTGGAAACAGCCACTTTCATATGGTACAGAAGGGAGCTATAGGCTCCTTTGTGGACTAGGGGAAGTTTGCACCTTGAAAGTAACATGTTTATAAGTCTGCCAGTAGCAGAATTGGGAATTCAAAATGTCAAGAATGTCTTGAAGAAAGAAAAAATAAACATAATAATCCTTTCACTCTTCACATTAACATAGCCTTTTATTTTGTTCTGTTGGTTTGTTAAAGTAAAAACAGTCAGTTATGTCTGTCCTCAAAAGAGATGTTAATACAATACAAAACCAGAAACAGCAAATAGCAGTAAACAAAGGGAAACAAAGGAAGTGTGTGGACTTTGAGAAGAAAAACAGCTTATAATACACATTAGATGAGCATTATTGTGGTTCTTAACTACACCTGATGTAATTTCCCATAGTTTTATATCAGTGAAGAAGGCAGATTAAAAAAATATTTCAAGTAATACATACAAATGTGAAATTTGCAGTTGCTGCAGCATAAATACTTAATAAATACTCAGAGAACAAAGAGATACTAGAAACATGGAGAACTGCAAATGCCAGTTTGAATGGTTCAGTGGAGCAGTTTTCTATTTGAGTATCTGGTATCTGTTTTCTCACAAGTTTAGATCTGTACCACCCTAGTCATTGATTTTCAATCTCAAGGCTTCTCAATATTTACAGAAATGCAGCTTCCCAAGCAATGTCAAGCTTTCCTACAGCCTAACCATGATCTTTAGAGAATTTTTTCAGTAACAGTCACTAGCCAGGGCTACTGTAACTCCTTAACACTTGGTCATACCTTGCACATTCCCATTTTTTCATTCACTAACTAAATGACAAATATGGTAAAAACCTGATGACATGAAACAACCATGCTCTCTAAATCTGCCCTTCTGACTTGCGTGCTCTCCAAGTGCTGACTGAATGTACACCTTCACTGATTTTTTATGTGAATTGTATGATTTCATTCAGGAATGGCATGATAGGTTTAAGTTTAACATTACTGAGTTCATATTTTGATTGTGAAATGAATACTGGGGAAATGGAAAATACTTCATAGCTCTGAGCTATAGGCCTGCTTGCTGTCAGTGCCACAATTGGCTGCCCCATCAGCAGGCTAGCAGTGAGATAGTCTTCAGCAGCTTCTCAGGAAGCCCTATTTAATTAAAAGCTTTTCTCTTAATACAACGCCAAGCTTCTATACAACAAAGTGTTTCGCATCATGTAAGCTTTCACAGCATCACACTGAGCAAAATGTTGCCTTCTCTTTACAGCACAGTAGAGGAAATTACTGTTTTTCCTGTTTTCTGTGCTTCTGCAAGAATGTGAGGTTTAAGAGAATTTTTATTTTCTTTCCTACATGCTTTCAAGATAACCAGACCATGAAAATCTGGGAAATAACTTGCAATGAGGCTTATTAAACTTGCATAAATCTGATTTTTATGGAGCTTGTCCCACAACTTTCACTTATTGAAAATAACAGTAAGAAGCTAATATGAACTTGCAAACAGAGTAGCAGGCTCTTGCTTCAGTATATTTTAGACTTTATGTCCAAGGAAGATTGGCACTTAAATTGCTAAAGTGCTCTGATTTTAGCTTTAATTTTCAAGAAGTAGGAAAGTGGCATGCAGTTTCAAAATCCAAGTACCTAATTATTCACTAGAAGAGTAACTTTTTTTGAGGAGGTTAGTAAAAGGGTGACTCAGACATTCTTACTGTACATTTCCAACAGGTTATAACGGGTACCATTGACATGATTGTACTTCCTTGCACATTTTATCTGTTCTGTTCACTGGAACAAATTCACTTTATATTATGAACAAAGTTTGAGTAACTGCTATATTAAAATAACAAAAAAAACCCAAACAAAACCCACAAACAAACAATTTTTAAAAGGGTAATGCACTTATCAAAGACCTTGTTGTATTAAGATCCCTCAGTCCTGTAGTGTTATTGCTACTATGCCCAACAGGAAAAATGTGTAGAAACTTAGTGCTTATTGCATGATGCCAAAGTGTACCAATTCTCAAGATCTTTTTCAGATTATTTCTTTTTCAGACAATTTCCAGGCTTTATAGGACATATACTGTACATTGCTACAGAGAGTGTTTGTGTTAGGGTTTTTTGTTTTGTTCTGTTTTGGTTTTTATTAGTAAATTTGCTTTTTTTCCTTTTATTTAAAAAAATAATTTTTTTTCTCACCTGTGTATCTAACATGTACAAAAATATAAAAAATTAATGTTTTACAAAACTATGTATGGTACTGTCTTGGACAAGGATGCATTTCTGTGTAACTTCTGGGTAGTAATTGTAGTGACACACATACCATTACTGTGGTAAAAGTACAGTTCAGTAAAATTGCATGTAAGGAAGCAACAGTGTGGATTACCTTATGCTGCAGAGTTAAGCAGAGTAGAGATAAGGGATGTGCAGCTCTTCCCTCATTTTTCCACAAAGCTATTTGTTTATACACGTGAAAATCGTGACAGTGACTGTAGTATCTGAATTGTCAAACATGTTGGAGGGAGGTAAGGTATTCCATGCTTTCTGTAGCCTCCTGTCCTTGAGTAAAACACCATATTCTTATTATCACGAAACATGCAGTTATCAAAGGAGTCGTGGAAAGCCTTTCCCACAAAACTCCATTTGATAGCTTTGAAATTACCACCCCACTTTTAGGAGAAAACACCAAGGGAAATAGTCTTGGATTGACTTCCTCTATAGGAATACTTTGAAAGTGAATATTCAGTCTTTAAAATTATTAAGAAAGCTAAGTGTTTCCCACAGCTGTCAAAGACTTGTTAAACATTACTTGTACTTATTCAAAGGAAAAGCTGACCCAGCTTTTCCTGTCAGTTATTAACCTGTTCTCATAAGAGCTGTCAGCTGTGAACAAGAGATGGCTGAGATAGCTCTCAGGACAAAATTCCAGTTCAGTGAATGAGCTGAAAATGCACTGTAGTATGTACTCAAACATAGGAGACCAAAGTATCATCTCAATCCAGCCCATGAATTTGTATTAAGAATTAACTGCGCATTTTGGGAATTTCCTTTAGCAGTGCTTTAGTATCACTGTTGTGAGCTGATACTGCAACTTTCTAGAAGCAGCAGCTTGAAGCAGGGAAAGTTTAACTGGCCCATTCAGAGATGCCATTTTCCCCTTGACAGTGGTGGATGTAAGGTTTCGGCATCCCTTCCATGTGCATCACCCTCCATGAAGAAATGCCTTTCAGAAACATCCTGCATAGGAGCAGCTTTTTGAACTCAAGGGGGTGCGGTTGCTATGAGGAGTCTGTAGAAGCAAGCAGCCTGCTGCCCATTCCTCCTGGCACATCGGGATGTGCCAGCCTGGTACGGGGATATACTGAAGAAAATATCTTCAGTATTTTGTAACATGGATTTTCAGTTTCTCAGAGAAAGAGTAGGTTTTCACAGTGTTCTCTAAAGCTCAGGACATTGAAAACACTTACATGATGAATATTCCTCAGGGGATGGCTCTGCAGAGACATATGTTGTTCTCTTTCTGTGATATGTGTGTTTTTTTGAATTTTATCTTCTGATACTGTTATTACCATTTTTCTCCCCAGGAATTGCTTAGTGTGGGAGCATACCTACTCTTCAGAGAATTTCTTCATTTTAAGAGCTTGTCAGTGTGAGTGCCCATTGAGTTTGCAGAAGATTTCTTGTAGTCAGATTTTATTGTAGTTTGATCTGTTCTTGAGTTTGTCAGGTCTTTCCCTAGAGAAGTGGGTTACACTACTTTAATTTCCTTTATTTTTTTTTTTTTATTTATTTATTTGGTGGTTTGTTTGGGTTTTGGTTTTGTTTTCATATGATTTGGGTTTTTTGCTTGTGTTTTATTTTTGTTTGGTTTGGGGTTTTGCTCTTCTTTTTTTTTTTTTTTTTTTTTCTTTAATGTCATTTTGGTCTGTGTTTCCAAATCAGTAATTCTTTGTTTCATTAGATTACATCCCTCAAATCCTCTGGATCAGCACTGGGATGTACCCATGCACACACATACAGGTGCACACACATGGCATGTATACGGAAACCTTGTACAGGGTGTTTAAATTGTCTTCTGCCTCTCACTTTTTAACTTCTGTATTTATATTTATATAAATATATAGACTCTGAATTGCTCAATTTCACTTCCACTTCATGTCCTGTTGGAGAGTTCCCTGGATCATAAAATACAAGCCACCAAGTCTAGGAGCTACTCTGAAGACACTCAGAAATAGGGAGTGTAGCTGCATGGGAAAGTATGGGCTATAGAGAGCCATTCAGCATCATACCTGCCCTGGACCACTGTATAACTTAGAAATTTGCTGTTCTAGTGCAACAGAGCTGGGGAGCCAAGCAGGAGAGTGGCCAGTAGCCCTGGTTCTATTAGGATTCTCATAAATTCTTTGCATAACTGTATAGAAATGCAACAGTGATTTTGCCAGCCTCTTGGTTTCATGGATCCAGGGTCACTCTGTGTTCCCTCAAAAGGGCTATTGCTGTCCCCACACCAGTCGCCTTCCTGGCTTCCCGCACACAAACCATACACAAGAAGGAGCACTCAGTAGTGGTTCACTGACTGACTGCCACTATTAGCACTTTTGTATTGTCCAAACCTGTCAGCAGCAGCTCACTATTGCAAGATACAGTACTTGCATTAAGATGTGAGGATGCTTGTTGTGCTGTCAGACAGAGCAGACCTCCAGGTCACAATGCTGTTGAATATGTCTGTATCCCAGTAAAAATATAGTCATTAATGAAAGAAGGCATCTTAGATGTGTTTCTCCGGGCTTGTTTCAGAATGAGAATGGTTGTGTTGCTTAATTGTCAATGAGAAAGTGGGTTGGATCATGCTCACAAAACAGTGTGTGCATTTGAGTGGTACTTAGGTGGACATTTCCATTGCAGGAGAGGAAATCATTCCTATTTGCAGTCCAAGGAGATGACAAGGCATGGAGATCACTCAATGAGGTCTGGAGAAGAATCTCAAATTATTAATATTAATAATAATGGTAAGTCATAAAGTTTCTCAAAGATTCCTCTACATAGGTTTCCTGCATTGCTTAAATTCTGGAAGTGATTAATTATATTCAGGCAATTTTTTACCTATCAAAATTTTTTTTTGCATTTGGTATTATTTTGTTAAACATTTCAATAGAAATACAGATGAACAGTATTTGGTTCTATTAATGAACAAAATACTGGCAGAATCCATACTGGCAAAATCCAGTTAATTAGAGTGCTTATTCTCTACACCTTACAAACAAGTGGAGCTTCTGTTCCAGACTGAGGAGTTTGATGAAATGACTTTCTAATCTTACAGCTTATGCAGGTTGAGGGAGGTGATCCTGCTCTACTACTCTGCTCCTGTGGGACCTCGCTTGGAGTATTGTGTGCAGTTCTGATGTCTTCAACATAAAAAGGACATGCAACTTTTGGAACAAGTCCAAAGGAGGGCCATGAGGATGATCATGGGACTGGAGCACCTCCGGTATGAAGAGAGACTGAGAAAGTTGGGGCTGTTCAGCCTGGAGAAGAGAAGGCTCTGTGTAGGAGATCTCATAGCAGCCTTCCAGTATCTGAAGGGGGCCTATAGGGATGCTGGGGAGGGACTATTCATTAGGGACTGTAGTGAAACGACAAAGGATAATGGGTTCAGACTCAAAAAGGGGAAGTTCAGATTGGATATGAGGAAGAAATTCTTTACTGTAAGGATGGTGAGACACTGGAATATTTTGCCCAGGGCAGTTGTGAATGCTGCATCCCTGGTGGTGTTCAAGGCCAGGCTGGACATAGCCTTGGGTGATATGGTTTCCTGGGAGGTGTCCCTGCCCATGGCAGGGGAGTTGGAACTAGATGATCTTAAATTCCTTTCCAACCCTAACTATTCTATGATTCTATGATTCTATGATTCTATGATTATGATTCTATATTCATGGAGGTGTCCTAAAAAAAATGAGAGGAGAATTTGCACAGAGGTTTAGGAACAGCTCAGATGAGAACTGAAGTTTCTGTGTAGCAAGAAACATTCATGATATTGTGATTCTGATTTTGAAACCTAAAAATGCTGATTTGTTTGCATCCTGGGACTGAAGTCAGGCTATTCCAGAGAAAAGAGCCAGGCTTTAAAACTTATTCTGGTCAGAGGCTAGGTTTTTTCCCATTACTGGCCCCAAGACTAGATTGACCTTATTTCAGTGCTGTTTCTACTAAGTATTCTGAGGGCAAAGAGCAGGGTTTTTTTAACAAAGGAGAAGCTGTCTTATCATTAGGAAAACATTTGTGACAGCTAAAAACATGTGGCAGCTTTTGCTACTTGCAACTTAAATTTGTCAAGTTTCAGGTAGCTTTGGAGGATATAACTAGTGAGACAGTAACATCTCAGGGAGGTGGGAGAAGGTCCAGATTTACCTAGAAAGGTGGTCTGGTAAAAATGAAGAACAGAAACACTCATGGGTGATATCTAAAGAAGTAACATTGCTACTCATATGTAAAAAATACCTAAATTTATGGGACAAGTATAATATTGTTGGCTGCAAAATCTACACCTTCTGCTTATTATTTCCTATGATTCCCAATTCTTTATCATTGCTGTCCAAAATAGTTACCCATCTAGTATATGTGTACAGCTGACATTTTAATTCTAACGAAACCGTCTTCCCCAAAGACTGATGTGTATTTTTGCCTACCTTTTCAGTGCTTACCAGTCTCTCAGTAGTAAGTCTGTCAAGCCTTATGTCACCTGCACATCATCCTCAGTAACATTTTAATGTAGACTTCCCGGTAATCAGTAAATATTTAGAATCACCTCAGTATGGGAGTTGCGTTGTGGAGGACACTACTGATATCTAAGGGGTCCTGTTACTTGTAAATAGGTGTCTAGCATGACTGTAAATGTTGTAGGGTATCTAAGATGCCTGCATAGTTACAGGCAGCTACAGCACGGGACCTGGTAGAGATCTGTACCCTTGTAGGCTGGTAGTTAGAGCCACGTGTTTTAATCCCTCCTAGAGCAGCCTGAGAGGAGATCTGCTCTAGAACAGAAAACCTGCTGGTGCATCACAAAACCTGTTTGTCCTCATGCGTTTCCTCCACTACCTAATTCTGCATCTCACATCAATCCGCTTAGGTCCCCTGTGTCTTTGATGAAGCCGAGTGATCCAGATCCACAACTGCGAGTTTTTACAAGCAGGATTTCATCTTCCATTGCCACCATATGTCATAGGAATAATTTTTGTCTGTTTGTTTTTTTTTTTTTTTTTTTTTTTCCTACCCTTGTGTGAACTTTAAATAGAATTTTAGTGTTATGCATTTAATATATGAAGGTATTTTGGTTGTTTTTTTTTTAAAATGAGTTTCATTATTCTTTTTTCAATTCCATATCTTTTACTGAACCCTCCTTGCTTACCACTTGCTTCTAAATGACATTCACAATATTAAATAAGGAAAGTTTCATACGCTATGTGATACTGCTGGATATAATGATAACGATTCAGGTGCAAATTGAGGCTCAAAATGAAGCACAGTGCTCCCAGCATGTTTAGGTAGTTCCATGTCATTATTCAGCCTCGTTGCACATTCAAAAGTGTCTAAATGTGACTATAGGTAGAAAAAAGAGAACACATTCAAAGGATTGTCAAAAAAACCCCCAAACAACCAAACCAAAAGACAAGGTACAACCAAGAGTGCATTCATGTGTGCATTTCAGTGTCTGTATATGCACACAGGCACACAACAGCTGTATATTATTGTCACATTTTTTTTGCTGATGAAACTAAAGCCAAATGAAAATGTATTTTTCACAATGTTGGTTACTTATTTACCATCTCTGTTATCTGTATGCTGTAGGTAGTTTCAGGGGCTTGCTGCTTTTCACACCCTCCCATAGTGGTATTGCGTAGCTAAATTCTGGCTTGACGACTGTAGTTTTTATCATTACATAAATCTTCAGAAAGACGTTATGGTTACTGAGGTTAAAAGGAAAGTCACAGAAACACTGTCATTTGTGCTAATTCTCATGAGTCGGCATTGCTATGTGTAATTAAATCCCTAAATTTTCTGTTCACCGATTTCTTCTGTTGAAAATCTTGTTAAAATACAGGAGAAAAATTCCTTACTCAGAAGAATATCTGGCAATATTACGCACGTTTTATTCCTAATTTAGATACAGATTATTCTTTCTGTAAGAAATAATAAACTTTGGGCAAGAATGCTTACTTTTTAAATATATGGAAAATGAACATGCAAAAATATATTGTAAAACTTGTAACTAAAGTATATTTTATTTTCCTGTGGAAAAATCTTGAGCCTTTATTAAATTTGTATATTGAAATTCCTGGCAAAATAAGAAAGCATGCAGGTAGGAGTATAATACTTCAGTTTGCAAAATAAAAAATGTGATTAATTTGACTAATATGTTAACATGCACATTGTATGTTGCTGGTCCACTATAGCTACTAGTATAGCTACCGTAAGGTATGCTACTCTAAGAGGAAATTTTAAAAATCTTGTAATAATTTCCATATGGAAATACTTATTATGTAATTCCCTTCCAGAGAGGAAATCAAATACTATCTCAGCTTTTTGAAAGTATACATTTGTTGTTTATTGACATCACAACAAGAGGGGCAGAGTTTCAGGCACACTATCAATGGCCTGGGGGTAGGGAGATTTTTATTCCTTTTTCTTTTTCTTTGATTATAAAAGCAGTGTGAAAAGCAGAAAAGTTTCTAGGAAGCCTTTAAATTTGCAGGTTGGTGGTTTTGGTTGGTTTGGGGTTTTTTTTGTGTGTTTGTTTGTTTGTTTGTTTGTTTATGTTTTTTTTTTTTTTTTTTAAATTCTTTACTCCCACATGAACACAGATCATAAAATCTGTAACCAGGAAGGTCAACATGTTTAAATATAGTTCAAATCCATACCCAGACCTTCAGAAAATCTTTTCTGCCAAAATTATCTGTATTCTGTGGTGCAAAATAATGTTTTTCCATTGTTTTTCAGGCAAGCAGATTCACACACAACCAAAGACATATATAGATATATATTAGAAGAAATTATACATATAGATATATAGATATATAGACATATAGATACAAGTTAAAAGACATTATACTTCCCAAATTGCATAAAGAGATGGTTAACAAGCAAGCATTACACATCGACTGTCTTTGCTCTTATGAGATAAAAGCATGTCATTGTGTTCTCAGTAGCAGCAGTGAACACAAACTAAAAATGAAGTTTCTTTCTCATCCCCAGTTTTTATTGACTTTCTTCTTCCTGTTCACTGCCATGGGCTATTATTCCCTACACCTGCACTCAGACAGAAATATAATGAAAAAGAATCAATCTCTGAGAAGAAAATTATCACCATCCAATAACATCGGGCCACTTTTATGGGTCCTGCAAAGTTTCATCCAATTGCTAAAATGCCTTGTCATTATAAGCTGAAGACAGTTTCTCTGCTGCTCTTCCCGGCTAGTACAAAATCACCATGTGCTTCCCAGGAGATCTAGAATATGATGTGAATGCTGTGGAATTCATTAGGACAGAATGAAAACAGTGTTAATTCAAGTATCCAAAATAGCTTGTCTAAAAATTGTTGGATTGGAATACCAGAAAACCATTATTTCTAAGAAAATGGGTGAGTGCTTCAGTTTTCCGTGTGCATTGTCTTTTTTTGTACTTAAAGCTACTTGTGCTCTGTGATTTTTCTCAGTTTAAAATTTCAAGTATTGCAGAAATCTATTGATAAGTAACCAACTTGCAAGGCATTCACTGAGAATATTTCTATTCTAGGTTTTTTGACCACAAGTACAAGCATTCTGTTCAGGAAGGGGTGGATGAGCATTGCTGTTGGAGTCATTTTCCTGGTGTTGATATTCATAACCATTTATTTTAAATGATATCTCTGTAACTAACTTTCCACACTAAATTCTTTTATTTCAGCAGATATTTCTGCTACTAAGCTAACTTTCTTGAATGCAAATAGGTAGCTGGTATAGACATGTTCAAAGTTAATATTTTTGACTGCCTTGGGAAAGTGTGTCTACTCTCTTTGTAGAAGAAAACATCACTATTGAAAGCGTATTATTTCCAGGTTCACCTCACCCTAGATCTGGAAATAACAAAAGTGGCGAGTCATTGATTCAACAGTTGCTATTGACTTGTGTTTGGATACACCATAATGATTGACTCGATCTCTACTCTAAATGAATGAAAACTGAGCAGTAATTTAGCATATGTAACAGCTCAGGGATAGAGTGCTTCCTGTCAGGAGGTCAGAACTGATTGTTACTCTGCAGAAGTACTTCACAATCAGAAATGTTATTAATACGTTTAATGTATCTATATTCACTTTTAAAAAATGTAATTAAAGAACATTTCAAAACTGATTGTAAACCGGTTTTGAAATCTTTTCTTTGATGAAGACACTTCTGCCAGAACTTAGTGAGAAACAATTAAGGCATGTTGGAGGTTATCTTAGGTAGGTTTAATTTCTACTGAGTCCAAGATAAATTTGTCAGTGTGAAAATCAAACATCACACACCAAATTCTTCCTTTTAACTTCAGCCAAGTCTATTCCATGCACAGCTTCAGACAACAAGGTGGCATGTCACCTTCCATGGGATAAATATGAGGATAATCTGCATGTATTGAAGGGAAGCTCAGGTAAAAATGTGTCCTATAAGAAATGCATGTTTTACTTTCAGCTAAAGGTATCTAAGTTCTCAGAAAGGAGGAGCTCAGCTGGGTTAGTTATCAAGGTTTATTTGAACTAACACCAATCTACAAGCACAGGCAAAAATTCAGACTGCTGGAAAGACATTCTGCAGATGACTGAAGCATTTATAAAGGACTTTTCACATGTTTAAATACAAACTGAACTCCACAGATTGACATGTGGTAGGTTACTTGCTGAGATGATGCATGCTGCATTTCTAGGCTAGCAAGTGTCAGTGTTTTCATGATTTAGTTTCCCTCCAATTAGTTATTATACATGTTGTCTGCTCCTGTCAGTTTGGCTGGTCTGACGGTTCCTAAATTCAGCGTGAGTGGCTATTTCTGAAATATCCCAAATATTAAGGAAAATACCTTCAGGGATTAAACAAGGGAAATGAAAAGGCAGTACATGGGTATGTTTAAAATCTTTGATTCATTCCATAACAGGATTGGAAAAACATTTTCTGTAAGGTTTAGATTATAGTTCCATTCTGGACAAAACCAGGACAATCTTTGCCACCTTGTTTCTGAGGCTATGGATGCGCACCAATCTGATATGTATACAAAGGCTGACACAAGATATCGTGACGTACACTTAAGCCTAAAATCCATAGCAGGCACATGGGAAAACCTGCTCTGTCCGATCCCTGGAGCGACACCAGGTCATGAAGATTAGAGAGACTGGCTGAAGCCACTTGGCATTGCTGAGCTACAGTGCATCTGTGATCACATTTGCCTCTGTCTGAAGACGGAACCATCTTTCTGCAAACCTTCCTGCAATGAACCTACAAATCCTGGTTGCATTATGTCTAGAAAAGTTGAAAATAGCCTGCTGCTTGGGTCATATTTGCAGTTTTATTTAGACTGACATTGATCAAACTGCAAAAATTATATCTGCTCTTCATTAATACATTTCTGAAGACAAACTTTAAAGACAAGACCTTGCCTAATAAAAGTGTTTTTTTTTTTCTAAAGGTGCGGTGATTAAATGTGGTCAATTACCATCTTATTCCAAGTCCACTGATTATAAAGCCAATTACATGAGAGCCAATACCACACCGTTTCTTCTGGCTGCACTGGAAACAAGTCACACTGAAGCCAAATTAACTTTTAACTGCACTCATGATCTGTAAGCAGGCTCTCAAAAATGAATTCCCATGCTTCCTTCTTTTCTAGCACTTTCCAAGGGAGCCTCCACCCCCGGCTTTCACAAAGCTGTACAAGCCCAGTGATTGTGCTCCACTCTCTTCAGCTCAGTCCAGAGAAACTGATTCCCACTAAAC
Organism: Psilopsiagon aymara; assembly: GCA_024733675.1. Taxonomy (NCBI): domain Eukaryota; kingdom Metazoa; phylum Chordata; class Aves; order Psittaciformes; family Psittacidae; genus Psilopsiagon; species Psilopsiagon aymara. The sequence goes on along the minus strand of JANRGW010004792.1, from coordinate 126,394 downwards.
TGATATCCCAGATTTAGGTCCTAACATTTGAAACGTCAGGTGGTGTTTCCCCATTGCTATAACATACTGCAGCTGTTTTCAGAACAGAGTGTTAGCAAGAGCTGATTTAAATTATAGCTGCCGTACCATCTCATGTGATTTCACTTGTGCAAGTCTAAAAGCAGAGCATGTGCCAAATGGTTCCTATATAGCAGTTCCCTTATATAATCCTTGTGTAGCTGAAGTGCAGTTTTATCTAGACGAGAGAAATTTCCACAAAGACATCCAGTAAAACGACTTTCAAATGCATAAATGTGCTTAATGGTGAGAACTTGTTCACTCCATAGAATGAATTCATGCCATAAATTCATAATATTTGGTAGTAGCAGATAAACAACTTTTTCTTTTTTTCTTTCTTTTCTTTTTTCTTTCCCCAGAACGTTGTTTAAGAAAAGAACACCTGAGAGCAGATGCATGATGCATGTTGTACTCTTTCACTGACTCATATATTCCTTGCTCCTTTCGCTGCCTGTGTTCTCTGCCTTCCTGGGGTTCCTAATCTGTGTCAGTAATAGGCCCACTTTTTTGTGATTTTCAAAAAAAATTGTATCATTCTTACTGAATTTCTTACTGAATGACACAATTTCTTACTGAATGATAAGTATCATTCTGACTGAATGATAAATCATGAAATAAGGTTAATTAGGCATTCCCAAGGGATTATATTAATCTGGTGGTTTTAGGTATTGCGCCTGAAATTGCTTATCTTTTGATCAGAGTACGTTAAAGGCTGCCCTAGGCACACTGGTTATTGGAAACTCAATTTTCACATGTGGATACAAGTTTCCTGTGGCACATTTGGTTAGCCAGTCTTTACTTCTTGGTTCTAGGAAGAATCTTACCTTCCCCGTTTTGCAAGCCCTTGCTTGTGGAGGGATCAGCAGTAGGCAAGAAAACAGTATCCCAGGCTCTCTTGAGTACTCTAAACCTAAAGATGTTGTCCATGACAGAGCAAATGGAACAACTGCAGAAGTACCATACTCCATTTAAGTAAGACAGCAGATACTGTCTTATTCAAATATTCTCTCTGAGCTTATTTTATCTTCTGAGGCTACTTAGTAATTCTTTCAGCTCAAAGAGCTGCCATTCGGCACCCACTAAGCAACTTTGCTTTAGTGATGTGACACTCTTGAAAGAATCTGCAGTAAATGTGCTCAGAGCTGGCTGCTGGCACTCTGGCAGGAGAGCAGGTACTGACTTCAAATTGAGAAACATACTTGTAACTGACAAGAAACTCCATGTTGTTTCTGCGTTAGTCATACTGTATGTCAACCTCTGTCAGTGTAGGACCACTTGCTGTCGTCACATGATATTAGCCTAACATGTAAATTTATTCACTTGTGGGGATTGACAGCAAAGGGAGATTTTTAATTCAAAATGTTTTTTCAAGCAAATGGAAAATATATATTAGAAATTCACTCTATGTTTCCAGTCTAATTGAATTTTCTAATCTTTTAAATATTGAAACTATACTTCTTGATGCTTGTAATTCAAGCTTCCCTTGACAATACAGTTAAAGCATATCTGAAAAATTATCCTTGGGAGCAAAAACTACATTGACTTTTAAATAATGAATTTATAGTACTGAAGGCTATTATGTAACACACCCTGAAGAAGTAGTATTATTTGTTTCCAGAAAGTGACATTTCTCAACATTGTTTATTGATTACCCCTGATACAATTGTAATCAGATTGTCCCTTTGGTTAGGCCTCATTCAGAAGTCAACGGGGGCAAAGGCTGTGGAACAGAAAGAAAATGGAAACAACTGAAAAAAATTATAGGAACAACTACCCCTGTTTCCCATTATTAAATACCAGTTTTTCCTCAGAATTCTGGGTGATCTATACATTTCACTCAGTATTAGACAGAAGATTTTGCTACACTGGCAAACTTGTATATAGGGAAAGACCCATGCATGTCTTTGCAATATACAGACATTGCTGTTTAAATCTTCCCCTTGCTACCCAATTTTTGCAACTGCCATTAGACTTCATTTGAAGGAAATTCTGAAGTGTGACTATTAAAACAGTAAGGTAATAACAGAGAAATAATTGTCTTTCAATGTGGTAAATTTTACTCTGATATCATCTAATTGGAGAGCAGAGTTTCAGGTATGTGTATCCAAGGCTGTAGGTGGTTTTGGTGTCAGTTACAGAAGATGTTCTTTGAACTCCAACGTGTCACTTCAATGATCAACATCAGACCCGCAGGATAGTATAATCTCTGCATTGAATTTAAAGAACCAAAAAAGAACTTTATTTTCTTTACTTATGGACCTATATAATATGTGGGTATAGAGCTTTGATGGGCTGATTACTAAGATGTGTTTTAAGGATGCTATAATTGAGATGTATTTTTAATTTGTTGTTGTAATTTAGCAAAAATAATGATGTAAGACAAAAATAAGTTCTAGCATTGTAGCAGTTCAGTTTTGCTTGGTTTTGGCCAAAGGAAAACATTATTTTAAAAGGAAAAAACAAATAACATAAGCTTAGCTAAGGACCACTTAATCTCCATGAAATTAATATGAATGGCTCTAGAAAGCTAAATAATATCTATTTTCTTTAAATCCCCATCACAGAAGAAATGCCTACATAAGTTTCAGTGCCAGACAAGAGGAAAAATTGCATAGAATAGATGTGCTCTGTTCTTTTGCTCAGGGATCCTTTCAGTGAAGTTGATTAAGGTATATATGGTCCAATGTTTTCAGCTATCTTGATCTCCCAAGATTAAATGTTAAAGCTTATGTTTTCTTTAACAGCAAACCCCATTTACGACAGAAGAGATCAGGTGCTAATTTTGTTTATGCATTTACCTGTATAACTACCTATATATTTTTGTTAACTGGAATAAAAGTAGACTGACAGTATGATGTTGCTGATTATTTGCTAGCATCTTTTGTAATGAAGGAGAACAGTCTTTTCTGGACATTTTATTTTATACCAGAAAGACAGAGGTTTCTCTGGCGCCCCATCCACACTCTTATGGGCAAGAAAGATATGGCTAAAGAACATATTATAATTGTTGGCTGTGGCTAGCTGTGGTGGTACCTGTGGCCAGGCACAGAGGTCTTCCCATCCTCCCAGCACATCCCACAGGATGGGCCACAGAGGATCCAATGATTCAGCAAAGCTTTTATGACCTCTGCTGCTAGTGAGGCAAACTTGCTCACTATGTTCTAAGCACAACAAAAAAGTGAACACATTACAGATGACTACAAGAATGTACATAAAATTGTACATGGGAGATGTAAGTACATCACCTTATGCGTTGTTATACTCTGTTGTGCTCCCTCTGCAGTTATATAAAGTTTCAGTGCATCTTGGCATATGAAATCTCTACCCTCTGTTGTTCTATTTCTATGATTAGATTGCTGGTTTGATAGCAACATTTTATATTTGTTTTCTTAGAGTATTTCTCTTTTGCTTTGCTTTAATGCTGCATTTAATGTCTCTTTCATAACAAGTACATTGTGGTTCTGGAAACCTCATCACCACTCCTAACATGGTACAATGAAATTCCTCTTTCTGTCTGTGGGGTTTTGTTTCTTTGCTTTTTTTTCCACCTCTACTCATTTTTCCTGCTCCTCTGGCCCTGCCTAACAAAGATTCACTGTAATACAAAGCAGGCTTGGTAATAACTGCCTGTTATGTTTTTGCTTAATGTACTGTGCAAAATATGACAAGGGTGAATGTTCGTAGATGTAACAACAGCCAGAATGTTTCTTTATTCCAGCTGTTTTATCCTCCATATGCAATAGTTAGAAAAGATGTTACATAAAAAGAGGGCAGTGGAATATCTAAGCCATATTAGTATCAAGGCTTAATGTGTTTAAGAAAAACCCTGTATCATTAATATCTTAAGTTTCCTGAATATTCATAATAGAAGTAACTCAATACACACTGCAGAGAAATTGCCCTGTATTAGTGGCATATCGAAAACTGGTCATGATTGCTAACCCTTCCACTAGGTCTTATTTAACTAAGAAACATTTATTTTAATTTAATTCAATTTAAAACATTTCTAGCATCCTTCTAACAAACTGTACTAAAAAAAACCCAACATGTCTGACAAACATTTTACAAAGTGTAGTTGCTGTGAAAACATGGTTTAATTTATATAATTACTATACATTTACTTAAACACTAATCTGTCACAGCAACACATGCTTTTCTTTCATTTTCTGTAAGAATATGCTATATTTCCAATCCAGACACAATCCATAAAATAGTTGCTGTCACCTCTCTTAATCTTGCTTTGATTCTTATACTTGAGAGGTATCTCCATGCCAATTTTTATTGCATTGCTAATCTGAATATACCCATCCTGGATATATTTATTACCCTCAACTATCTTTAGTGTTCCAAGAAAAGATTCAGCATAATATATATTCATTGTTTCAGTCCTGTAACTCTATTTGTTTATTTTAAATCAATATATTTCCATGCTCCAATCGAGGCCTGCAATGCCAGGTGGAATCAAGAATCAAATAATTCCATGGCTTCTGTTTTCACAGAAACTCCAGGGTTTCTAGCAGACCTTTGCATAAGAGCTATTCTGGAAAGAAAAGATATCTCTGTAGGTGAGAAACATGCAACTATATTAGAAAAAGCTGCCAAGTAGGCTGTCTTGAAAGTCAGCGTCAAGTGTGAATTTAAAATTCAGGAGGTGACATGCTTGTTATATTTAAATTAGACTCTAAGAACCTTCTTTGCAATGTATCAAGAGCTCAGGGCAGAACAATTATCATGATCATATGCATCTAGAGTAAGGGACAGATATGCTTATTTTCTAAATGAACAAATGTGTGTAATTGCATAATTGCCTTAACAATAAATGTCCTGAAGGGTATTTGCATATGAAGACCTCATTATGATACATGTTTTTTCTGGGAGAAATGGGAAAAAAACAAGTCCAGAGTTGTGTGAAATTGCATTTGCCTAGGTTTTGAAAGAAAACACAAGGCTGTTTAATATATCAGTTTAGAAATTGATTTATATTTCTGGATCTCCTCCATCCTATACCTCCTATTAATAGACATCAAGGAGCCAGCCGCAGTCCTCCTTCCAAAGAGCACTCTTCAGCATTGCTTTCAGTTGTGTCATGGGTACAGGGTGTTTGTGGGCACCCTGGTGGCAGACGATTAACTAAAATTGCTTTTCACCACTCTCCATTTACTCCTTATCTCTGACGCATCACTTGCTACTCTGAAAGTTCAAGACTAGCTACTGCTTCAGAACAGGAACTTACACCAGGAAAATTCTTGGGCATTCACAGACTAATGAATTTAGTCTAATCCTTGCAAGTAGCCAAAATTTTCCTTTTCTCTGTGTGCCAGTGAAAACGTGCTGAACACATCAGCTGATATGGTTGAGCCTTGCTGTTTTCTGCATTGCTGTATATATTCAGTATACGTATTTGCATGTTCAAAAGCAACAGCCAAATGAGCAATCCCATGCAGACTTTATGGAGTTCTTTGATAATTTATATTTCAACACTATAGAAGAAGAAGAAAGTATTTCACCATTAATATTGTTCATACCTTTGCTTTGGAATCTTTGAATTCTTTCTGTGCAGGGAGAAGAAACTATGTTTTCCTAACAGGACCATAAAGTGGCCTACTCAGGTGAAATATTTTAGGTTATGCAGAAATACTCCTATTTGGTGCTGAATTTTAACATTCCTTTTAAAGGTTTTCTCCTGAGCTGCATCAATAAACTACTTCCACTCCTTTTGTCTTCAAGAAACTGAAAATGCAAGATGTAAAATATAAAATATATTACTTCATAGAATTTTTTTTCTGTCAATTGCTTTACAGTATTCCTGACCACGAGTCTCTAGTCTGGTCATAACAGTCCGATTTAAAAGCAGTGTAAAACTATCTCTTGCCTTCTCTTGAACTTCCACACTTCCTTTTAGACATTCATAATTAACAGCAAATCTCAGATTTTGATTTCCACCTAATCCTTGCCAGAAGGCATATGAGAGACATTCATTTCACAATCCTGCTGATCAGAGTTGGGTAAATGTATACTTCTAGCTGGAGGAATTGTGATGGATACATCTTTGAAAAGGTTTAGAAAAGAATTTTGTTTGAGAATAAAAGACAGACAGATTTAGTCTGAGAACTTTAAAAAAAAGCTTATCTGCCAATGTCTAATTCATTATGCTGCAAATGTTGAAATGTTTTCCCTTAAGTCTTACTCAGAAGAGTTAGTATTTACAGGGTATTACGTGAACCTGTTATGCCATGGGGAAAGCAGGATGGAAGGGGGAAAAAGAAGATAACTGCATAACATAAAGTTCTGTGGAAAAGCTTGATGCTTTCTTCACAGGCAGAGAACAGTAGATGGATCAAGATTACCAAGAAAGATCAGACTAGTTCCAAAATTCAAGTGTACATTTCTAGCTGGAACTTCCAGACAAAAAAATCTTGACCAATGGCTGTTTCATGAATATGGCAAAGCTGTACCTGGCTTGGTCTTTGCCCTATCACTAGGGGGTTGTAGCTCCTCCTCTCAGCATATGTGGCAGTTTTTAACTTTCATTTGATGTGCTCCCATCTTTCCTGCAGCACCTATTAGGGGCTTGCTTTGAAGTTCCCAATTAAAAATGTGAAAAGCTGAATTTTTTTGCGAAAGAAAGGCTTATACGGGACCTGAAAATGGAGAGTCTGCTAGCTGCTAAGTGCCCATGTATTTAAATAAGTGGAGGAATATTTGGGAAGCAAGTGTCTTGGCTTCAACACCTAAATCCTTCTTTGGTTTTGCCCTTAGGGTGCCTAAATCCTTAAGCTAAATGACGATAAGAACTCTTCCCTTGCTTGTGGGAGCTTTATGGGGATAAATACATTTAGAAAGAGCACAAGTTGCCATTAACCTCTGATACAAGAGGCCAGCTAGCTGTCTGAGGCAAGTGTTTTGGCTGTTACATGAGTGGCTTACCGCAAAAGAGCTTTGTATCTGGCTATTTCCAGCTTCCTTTCTTGGTAACAACCAGCATGGAAAATATTCTGACCTATTAAAAACAGCTTTAAAATGAGCAGGAAAGCAACAGTATAGCTTGCATATAATTATGTAAGTTGTTTAATTTGGAGAGTTTCCATCATCCCTTTTCCTTAAGCTTTGAAGCATTTTGCAAGGTGAAAGCATGGTTTTAACAGACTTTTATAGTATGCATTAACAGCTTTTTTGAGAAAAATTGAGTCAATATATGTAGTTTTGAAGTACTGAGGTTTTTTTTGCTGCTGATATTCCATTCTTTTTGTTAAAAAAAAAAAAAGAAAAAACCATACAAACCAAAACCAAACCAAACCAAACTCATACAGCAGGAGACAAATTAAAAGAAAAAAAAAAAAAAAAAAAAAAGAAAATGCTGCTTCTGTCTGTCAGCTTGTGTTTCTTGAATTTCCTTCCCCTGCAGCTTTGCTGCTGGGAAGTTACAGGCACAGCACAATGTCTTATCAGCCACACTGAAACCCAGCAAACTTTTAGCAGCTTTATGCTGTTTAAAGCATAGCTTTCAGGTTGAAGTCTCATGGCAGTGCTGCAAAAAGGTGGATATATCTTTGCTTGGCTAAACCCAAACATATTAGACAGAATTTGGGAAAAGAAGCACAAGAAAGAGGAAGAATCAGGAGAAAAATCACACACCAGGGAAGTAATAGCTAGAATCAATGGATCATACCAAGTATTGTCAGAACTAGTCAGAGCCAGAGGTGGGGGAGATGCTGCTTAATTTCTGCCTCTGCTTTCAGTCTGCTGGGATGCATGTCTCAATCAGGCTAACAAAGGCACTGTGGTGGGGTTTTGTGTGTAGCAGATCCAGTCATTGTGGTGAAATTCATTTTTCCTGTTTGCCATACAGGAATCTTTGATTTGCCATCTCCAAAAGGCAGCAACAGCCCCTTTCCAAAACATCAGCCTCTCAAGAGGGATTCTCTGCAATTTCAGTGTCCAATATATCATACATTTTTATGGAGCTGGATGTAGTCTTGCTGGTTAACAGTACAGTCAGAACACTGGAGCAAGTTTAAATCAGACTTCCATAGTTTGAATCTGTAAGTCTTTTCTAACTGCTATTTCAGTGTATGGTTACTTTTGAGAGAAAATGTAGAACATAGCTAAAATGGACCTTGGCACACAGCATGCATCTTTCTAGAATGAGGACTGTAGGGCACTTATCGCCCTTTTTGTCATTGTGTGACTAAATCAAAGTTGATCTTTTGACATGGTTCAGTCTCTTCTCAGCATCTAATTATATCTGTTATCCTTCCTTCAATCTGCAGCAATATGTTAATATCTTTTAGTAGCTGAGCCATTATGCCTAATCAAGGGATTGCAAATAAATAGGGGTGGACAGTTCCAAACATACAATAACTGCAGATAAATAGAGAGGGACAGCTCTCAACATATGGCAGTGAATGCAGCCATAAGGCCTAAAGTATGTATTTTAACTGCCAAATTTTATGAGTAGCTTCCAACTGGCTCTCATTTGGCCTCAGCTATATGTGTGACAATCATTGCAAGAACAGGTTCTGTGCCATAACGTTTTTGTGCTCAATGGCTAGATTTATGCAAAATTCATTTACGCTACAGACTGAGACTGTTCAGAGAAGAACTATTTTATGGTTGAGAGGATGCACGTTTCGTGTGGGTGTTGACATTGCTATTACTTTCCCGGCTATAATGAAGGTAAGCATTATTAATAATTGATATCAAGTCTCAATGATCTCTCTGCATCTTTTTAAAAATTCTTTACTAATATTCTAGAAATATTATCTGACTGTCCAGTCTTTATCAAATCCAGTATTTATCAAAGGAAGCTTCATAATTTTCACTTTGATGTAAAAGGAACACCTTCAGAAGAACTGAATACATATGGCCTCTTAAAAAGATTAATTCCTTTTTAAATTCATATGTAAATGAAAGGCAAGAATTGCTTCTCAGAGGCCATTTTGCAATAAAAGAGAGTGGTGAAGTGGTAAGCCAGCACCCTTAAGGCCTATGTCTAGCAGCTATGGTTGTTTTGGAGATAGCACCTTCCTGGAAAGACAGGGGTAGTATGAAAATTTCTCTGATTATTTCTAGGGAGAGGAGACTGACAAAGACCAGGGGCTTGGACTCTTGCTGCCAAACTGGGGAGGATGCCCCAGCCGTACCTCCAGGCATGATCATCTTCTCAGTGGCAGCAGCAGATGCTGAAGACACTACAATGAGGAGAAAGAGGTCCCTCAGAAAATATACTGTTTCTCCACTCAGTCGCCAACTCTTTTTGTACAGCACTTATAGCAAGCCTGGCATCTTTCTAGTTCTCCTACCCAAAATAAGGACCAACTTTTCTTATGCTTTCGACCTGATTGTCACTATCTCTGCATGCTTATACTGCTTGTTAACTATTCAGTTTGCATTAATTTCAGATTAAAAAAGAGGGGTAACACTATTTTTTTTTAATAATAATGGTATAGTTTTCAAGATAATTTTAGTGTTTAACTGCACAAAGCAATTATATCACCTTATTTTATATGAAAGTTCAATGACTTTTAAAAAACTCATTTTGTACTTGAAAACCCTTTCTGACCAAATACAAAATTAGTAAAATATGTTCTTAAGGCTCTTCAAGCAGGATGTACTACCCTGGTGTCTCCCAATTGCACCCATTCTGTCACATAACCTGAGTGTCAACATAACTAATCAAGAATGAAGACCAGAAAATTTAAGGTAATGGTTCTGAAAAAAAAAGTGGTGGGATGGGGAAGGAATGGCTTATTTGAAAGACTTTTTGCTATCAAGTTTAGGAGGCTAAAGCTTCCAGAGAAAAAAGGAAAAGAGCAAACAAAAGCACTATGGTGTAAAGGCTCTGTGCAAAGATCTTTTTAATAAAACATAAAAAAACCCTCCCATGTTCATTTAATGTGGGGGATAATTTTTGCAGCACTTCAAATGTTAGAAGTGTAGTAGCTGCACACTGTGCAATGAGCTCTTCACATGAAATAAACTTTATAACTGGCAATGTGTAAGGTAAATCAGTTTAATAAAAGTAGATGCAATTTCTATAATTATACTATTACAAATCTGAAATTCAATCAGATAAAGAGTGAATATGATTTGCATCTGTGAAACTAAGTTAAGTATTTCTTATGAGAAGAATCTGAAACTTTAATGCAATCCTGTTAATTGGAAAAATGGTTATTTTGGCTACTGTATGACAATGTGTTACCCCCTTATTTTTGAGTGACAGAGAGAAGAACCTGGGAGCTTCCTTTTCCTTGCAAATACAAATTATTTGCTTATGCCCCTTATAATTACTATTTCCAATTTCCACCTGTCAGCTCTAAAATGTGATCTAAACTCAGGAGCCTAAGTATCATTTCTTCCTCAGCTGTTTGTTTCTGTTCCTTCCATTGTCTCAGGGCATTACCTTGGTTATCCTGAAGTAAAGGAATCTATAACTGTAAGGTACACATGATGATGAGAGCTCACCCAGAAACTAGAGGTCTGACCTTACACCTTTGCAGCCACATGGCATTTTTGCCTTATGCTTTAGTTGTGAAGGATGGTGGTTGGCATCTTAGTGGTAATTCACGATATAACACTCTTCCAGGAAAAAGTGAGATTTACAGCTCATTAGTTCTGTTTGTCTAAAAAATAAGCATGGTTTGGGCCTTTATAATAGATAGTTTTAGTGGTAACTGCAAGGTCTGCTGAGTTTAAATGAAACTCTCCACCCATTCAGTCAATTCTAAAACTCAGGTTTCACTCTGCATTTGTAATTGGAAAAAAACCCACCAGGTTATAGACATGCAGTAGTTGTTACCAACAAATTACTTACTTCCATGTTATCATAACTCTAGGTTTGACTTTTTTGTTTCATTATAGACTACAAGCATTTTTTTATACTAAGTATTGTTTGGCAGAGGTCTCATAACCATACTACTTGTGATGTATTTTTGCATTTTCCTGTGAGAAGATATCACATGTTTTTCATGTCTGCTCAGGTATTGTTTTTATGGTTTTCCTAGCTGTCATATTAAAAAAAAAAAAAAAAAAATAGAAATAAATAGTATGTGTATAAATGGTAAATGTAAACAACAAATAGCTTTATAGCTTGCTTAGAAATTAAGGTATCAAAAAGTTGTATTGATTTAATTTGGTTTGGGGTTTGATTGTTTGTTTGTTTTAAGCAAAAATCCTACAGTGGTTGACAGATGTAATATGTGAGATTTATTGGTTGACAAACCAAATATATAGTCATTTTGTCTTCCTGTGTGTACATTAACTACGTTTCTGCATGTTGGTGTTTGCCTGGCTGTCAGTATAACTATCATCTTGGTTGATTGCCAATGATTTAGTAGCTGTGAAGAAAACATCTGCATTATCTCAGAGGACTTTTTTGTATTATGCTTTTTTTGCTTTTTTTAAGCAACAAAAGTTAACAGATATAATTTGAATCATTTTCTTAAGAGTTTCTCTTAAAGTCATGGTGATCAACTATTTGGTTTTGGAGGCTTTTACCAGTGTGATGACCTGAAAATGTTATACTTTATACTTTATACAGAGAAGCAAAGGTTGAAAGAGAGGTATTTGAGATATACTTTAAAGATTTTTTTTGTCTCTGGCAGTACCATAAACTATTTGCATACATATAATAACAGTGGTTCTCAGTGTAGAGAATATTTTCTTTAAGACGTATTTCTTTTTATCTAAATCAACACTAAAATCCTCAGGAGTGTTGAGATTTTGGAATAAATTCTAGAGAAATACAATGATACTCTCTTTTGGTCAGCTCTATGAAGGGCAACTCCAGAACTCATTCTGAAATAGGTGTTTTAGTTGCTAGAGAATATTCATGTTTGCATGCAAATGGCAATTTGAGAGAGATTAATATCTTTTAATTATATACAAATATATAATCTTTTTGGAAAATTGAATTAAGGGTTTTATATTATTGAAAAACATTTTAGATTACACATTAATCCATATAAGTATTTTTTTCCTCTGACACTATTTAAAATATATTTTCATTACACTTTGTGTCTGAGTTTAGTTGAAAAATTAATCTTTGCAGTTTAAGGCCTTGATTAAGATCTTAAGAACAATTGACCGCTCCCCTTAGCAGCACTAATAGATGCATCTAAGAAAATCTAGGGTTTGTCACACACATCTAGAAACTTATAGCATTGGTACTTTTTAAAAGGTTATGGATTTTATTTATGTGATATTTACAACATTCATATGCTGAAGCTGCAATCCATGGTGCCAAGCCAACCATCACAAAAAGTTGTGCTAAAAGTGATGTATGTTCCATCTCATACAAATCACATACAACAGTGGCAGCAGGCCAAAATTCTCAAAAGGTTTTATTTTTAACCAGATTCTGGATTTTGTTGGTTTATGTTATCATTAACTATTCATGAATCCCTTATTGAAACTAATAAACTGATTGCAAGCTAGAAAAATGAATTGATTAATATGAAATGTAAAATGGAATAGTGATGAGCTCATTTCCATTGTAAATAATGGAAAATACATCCAATAAGTGTCTGCTCTTTGGACTGCAAATGAAAGGAACTCGCCTTCAAATCATTGTATAAAATTTAGCCATAATGACTTGCAGGGAGTTTTTTTAAGCCAAAGTGAACAAAGAAGTTGCGTTTTGAATATAATTTGTGGTATCTCAAGCACTTGCCAGGCACCTTTCACAGATTTGGAGTAGATATGTTGAATCATGATTCTGCTGCTTTCAGTGAGCATTACTCTACCTGAATTGTCTTAACTCAGAATTTTCTCCAAGTCTTCAGACACCTTAACTCTATTTTGTGGAAGACCTGAAGAACAAGTTGTAGCAGAAGGTCCTTTTTCCCATTTGTAATGATACAGCTGGACATGACTTCCTGCTGACCCTTGCCAATAGTCTCTTCAGTGGGAAAGCATGCAATTTTATGTATTTCTTCTAGATCATAATAATGTATACAGGACAAAACAGGAAGACTAATAGATCCTGTCTCTATTGAGTGACAATAGAAAAAATTAAGGGAATAGATATAAGTAGGCAGAGATAAAAAGTCCTGGAAGACAGTTAATAAGAAAATAATTCCTGATCCTTGAAAATTTTGAGATGCAGACTCACAGTTTTGTGTATTTTGAGTGTTGGTATAACAAGAGACAATGGAATATACAAGTGAACAAAATAATTTTATTTTTCTGGAAGATAAGTGTTTCCCATGCTCAAAGTTCCTGCATTAGACCAACCCTAACTGTGCTGAAAATCAGCCACTCAAGAGTGTTGTGTAGAACTGTTTGCACAAAATCGTTCCTGTTGTATTAATCTTCTGTTTGACTAGATTTTATCTGAGAATATATTCCAAGTATTTATCCTATTTATCAGTTTGTACTTCGTTTGAGTAACCTTCTCTCATACTCGTTTAACATATTTTATTTGTAGTTACTTCCCCGTTAATAACAGTTACCATTATAAATCCTGCATAATTTAATAAAATAAGCCAGAACCACACAAGACAACAATAAAAAAAACAAAACAAAAAAAAAAAAAAAAAACACAAACCCAAAACCCCAAAACCCCAACAAGCGGAAAACCCCAACAAAACCCCCAAACAGCAAACCAATCAACCAAAACCCTGTAATGAAATTATTTAAATATTCACACAACTCAATGAAATTCAGTCAGGATTGAATCATAACCTGGCTATTCACTATGGTTTAACCATTGCTAGCAATTAAGCCACATACATTCATTCTCACTTAGCTTTGAGGTAGGATGCAAAAGAGAATTGGAAGGGTAAAAGGGAGAAAACTATTGGGTTGAGATAAAGACAGTTGAATAGGTAAAGCAAAAGCTGCACATGTAAGCAAAGTAAACCAGGGAATTCATTCACTACTTCCCATGGGCAGGTAGGTATTCAGCCATCCCCAGGAAAGCAGGGCTCCACATGCACAATGGTGACTTAGGAAGACGAACGCCATCACTCCAAGCATTCTTCCCTTCTTCTCCATATTTATATGCTGACCACGATGCTATATGGTGTGGGATACTCCTTGGGCCAATTTGGGTCAGCTGTCCCAGCTGTGTCCCCTCCCTTGTGAGGTGGAGTGAGGAGCAGAAAAAGCCTTGACTCTGTGCGAGCGCTGCTCAGCAGTGATGAAAACATCCCTGTGTTACCAATACTGTTTCCAGCACAAATCCAAAACACAGCCCCATTCCAGCTATTGAAGAAAATTGACTTAATCCCAGCCAAAACCAACACACTGTCCAGAAGATGTTTAAATTTCTGTGTTTCTTGGTTACGTATATGCAAAGTATTTCTAAGCCAATTCTACCTTCATATCTTCCTGTCCCTACATGGATTTGATGAACATTAATTACGCTGTAAGTTTCTCAGTGCTGACCTATTTAAATGTAACAGGTTGTCTTTTCAAGGCACTGGGCCAAATCATGAGCTACCATAAGTTCCTCTTGACTCTCCTCTATGAATTTTCCCACAGAAGTGCCACTGATAGGAGGTCTCCAGTGAATTGGTTTCTCACAATATACATACCTCAACTGATCTGTATGTACCATAAACAAATTAATGACACATTGAGTGTCAGTTCATGGGGTTAATTGATATCACACATTTGTGGTTAAATAACATAAAATAAATAACATTAAATGGCATATGGCCACAGAAATAGGACGTGGGCCACTCAGTGTATGGGTTGCATTGTCTAGAATTTAAAATGAAAACTGATTCTTGTGGAAAATGTAATTAACAAGCTCTTTTCTTAACTAATCGATTCTTTGGCACTTTAGTTACTGGATTCTGGTTCTTCTGATGACTCATAGAAATAATTGGAGCAGTGGGGATCACCAAATAGACACAGAGCACCATGTTTGCCAAATGCTATCCTTAAAGCAAAAAGAATTCCATACGGAGCTACAATAATTGGGCATTTCTCAAATTATAAGAGAAATACTTTGCTCGAAGGCAGCTTCATGGGGCACCATCTGGCTTCACAAATCTTCAGAAGTGAGATTTTCCTTAAATAAAATTTATCCAATCAACCTCTGTGAAAATTGCATAATGTAAGAAATCCGTCATTATCACATTCAGTCATTCAATGTTCCTTGGTTGTCTAGGTGAGCCTGGATGCAACCCCCAGAATCCTTTCATACTAAAAAGATGAGGTTCTTGATTTCAGTGATAGTTTAAGCTGCCTGGTTTACAACTTTAGCCTCTATTTCTTAGAAGGAAATAATTTCAAATGGCAAATGATTTTTTTTTTTAATGTTTTGTTTTTATTGAAGGATTTCTTTCTGCTCCCCCTGAGTTTTTGGCTAGAATGTAGGTTTAAGAACTCGAAATTCTGCAACCCAAGTGAACATCTTTTCTATGAAATGTATATTCCTATGAACATATATACTTTTTCAGGGACTCTAGGATGTAAGGCATCTCTATTTAAGTTGGATAACTGATATGAAATATGTCTAAAATGGCTATCTTTGCATTTTAAGCCACATCGCAGAAGTTTTTTATTAATTTATAATAAAGGCTCTGGAAAACAGGTGACATAATAATTCAGAGCAACTTTATTCGGAGTATAGTAAAGAATAAATTAGAAAATAAGGGCCCAAACTTTTCTTCTCATAGGTGCAAATTTACTGTCATACATCTGGTTGCACACATTAAAACAATTTTTTGTTTATTGTGGGAATAGATGGCAGGATGGCTGTTACTGGCTTTCCTTAAGGATGAAAGTTTTGCTTTTTAAAGTAAAAGGAATAGAGGTCAAAGTGATATCTTGCCATTATGCATAATATGTTATATATTCTGATAAATAATCAGTACCGATTTTGAAAATATATTTTAATACTGTGTATAATGTGAAGGAAAACTTTGTGAAATTTGTTTATTATTTTATCCACAGCAAAGCATTCGCTTCTGATTGAGGCTATTACACAAGAAAAGCTCTGAAATCATATAGAAATGGAACCTCTGGAACATCTGGACATCGCTCATCCTTGTTGCAAATATAAGAGAAGCCAGAAAGCTCCCTCAGGGGAGGCTTTCCTAGATTGGCATCTGTCAAACAGAGTAGCATTTTGTGTTCTTAGGGCTTCTTCTCATGCAGAGGAGATAGCCAAAGTGAATAATATGTAGAGAAGATGTGAAATTTGAGGATTCATTGAAATGTAAAATAAGCTGCCATATACTAATAAGTTTAGCATCTCCACATCACCTCAGGAATTACAAAGGGAAGAAAAGAAAATTGGCATAATCCTAAACCAGGATTGTGTTGCAGGTTTCTCCTGGGTTCGTAAGTAGCAGTCATTTTTCTCCTTCAGTATCTTGTGTGGTGCTGTGTTTTTGACTTTCAGCCTGGGAACAGCTCTGATAACACCGATGTTTTCAGTTGCTGCTCAGTAATGTTTACTCTGACCAAGGACTTTCTGAGCCTCATACTCTGCCAGTGAGGAGGTGAAGGTGAGAGGAAGCAAAGACAGGACACCTGACCCAAACTAACCAAAGAGGCATTCCATACCACAGCACATCATGCCTGGTATATAAACTGGGGGCAGTTACCCGGAAGGGTGAGATCACTGCTGATTTGGGCTGGGTATCGGTCGGCAGGTGGTGATCAGTTTTATTCTCTTCCCTTGTGATTTCCCTTATCACTATTACTATTGGTGGCAGCAGCAGTGGTTTGTGTTATACCTTAGTTACTGGACTGTTCTTATCTCAACCTGTAGGAGTTGCATTCTTTCAATTCTCTTCCCCATCCCTCCAGAAGTGGGGGGAAGGAAGGGTGGGGCGTGAGACAACTGCTGCATGGTTCTGAGTTACCAGCTGGGCTTAAACCATGCCAAGGTTCTTGTAGGAAAATGTCCATTATTTACATTTAATCATTTTCTTAAAAAATAGTCATTAAGATAAAACAAATGCTCTGGAACAGGCATTGTTTAAAAGACATATCACAAATAGAACTTCTGCATTTTCAATATATCTTAAAAGAGTGCCAAATATTACTACTGAAGCTCAGGGTTAATGTGATTTTTCTGTACTCTGATTTTTTGTTTTGTTTGGTGTTTTGTTTGGTTTTGGATTCCCCCCCCCCCTTTTTTTTTTTTTCCTAATTGTGCTCTAAACATCTGAGGCAAACACAAATTGAAGAAAGAGAAAGAAAACAGTGTTGCTGCTATGTTCAATTTCACTTTGCTTCTGCTCCCCAGTTCTACTGAAGGTCTGTCACTGGTTCGGTGCTGGCTGTTGTTTCTATGGTAATTTATCCTGATGTTCAGAGAGGAGGGGAACAGCTCCGCTCCTGCAGGATTAAGGCTTCTCTGAGCTTCTGTCAGTGCTGCCTCTCTCAGATAATTTAATGCACAGGCAGCAACCGTTACAACAATGACACACAATTATCATGTGTTTGACATTAGTGCTTAAGTGAGATTGCAGTAGATGCAATCTTTGGCAATAAGAGGTTCTTTCTGTACCTAAGAGTCCACAACCTAAACAAATGAAGCAAAGAGGGAAGAAGGAGCACTCATATCTTAATTTTGCAGGTGAAAAACAAGAAGAGAACTTGTCATTTACTTAAGATAACTTGTGAGGCCCATAGCAGAGGCAGTAACCCAGGCCTCCTCAGTCTTTGACCAGCACTGAATGTTTAAGATCTTTCTTTCCCATTGTCAAAATTGTTTCATTGCTGCCTGCTTAACTTTCAGATGCAAAAAAAAACCTCCAGTGATGCTCAGAGGAGAAAAAAAAGATGTTTTTTTCAGCTTTTTGTGTTTGATGTTTCAAAACATTTGGCACTCCTCAGGCTAAATTCACACTCTGCTTTTGCTAATGAATATCAGGATAGACTATATGCAGGGCAGCTAAGTTAAACCTGTGTAAAATGTATGAGAGCTAGTCTTTTGCTACTAAGCCAGGGTAGCCCAGCAAGTTTTCTTAGTGCCAATACACAGTTTTAATTTTATTTCATACACCAGTGCTAATAAAAGAGCACTCCAAGGCGAGAATCTAAAATGATTAATTACAATGCTTTAAAAGATGAAAAAGAATGTGTGTGTGTCAGTCATTCTCACAGGGCAAGGAATAATGAAAAAGAAATGCACCAAGGAATGAGTTTTTCTATTGTTAATGATAAAAGTGATAATCGCCCCGAGTCAAAGCAAAATGACAGATGAAAGAAACCTATGGAACATTGCCTAAGGGAGGTCCTGAGGCCAGCACTCAGTACCACATATACACATGCTAGACTGATATTTAATGAAGCTCTGGTTGGCTCTATAATGAATGTTGAAGGCTCTTTGGAGCATCAAACATCATTTAATACTGCTAGAAGCAAATGTTTTATTTTTGTTTGTTTGTGGGGGCATTTTTTAATAGTTTTTCAGCTCTTTTAATAAATAAATTGATTTTGGAAGAGCAAAAAAACCCCTTTATAATGCAAAGAAAATTTATTTGTGTGCTATATTTGTAACATTTTTATATATGTAAAATGCAACACAAAATGCATCTGGGATAGCTTAATGTGCTGCTGCTGAAAATAGACTAGTTTCGAAGTCTGTTATTTATGCTAGCTAGAGATTATCCTGACCCTTGTGATAAAAGGAGTAGCTGATAGATTTCTAAATCATGTGTGTATGGTCTGTGGTCAAAGAGCTGAAGGTGAAAAAGAAATTGAAATATATTCTCACCCATGATTTTATACGGATGTGGTGATTGCTCTGTATAAATGTATCTTCTAAAGACTTTTGGGACTGTGCAACTAGACTAAGCCAGTAAATAACCTATCAAGTTATATATTGTTAGTAGTGTTGAAGCCCACAGCACTGATAGGCAACATTTTCTATCTGTTTTGATCTTAATCAAGTTATCTATGTGCTTTACGGCTCTCTAGAGACATTTTTTGAAGTTAACACCATTACATCAGCTTTTGTCCAATTGACAGCCCAATTTATGTCAGATTTGCCTCTCCCCTCTGCCATTTCTTTCCAGCATACTAATTTCACTGTTGCTAGAATCATCTTAAGCCGAATATAGTTTGATACTACCTCAACCAGCAACCAATGTTATTTGCATCTGTGAGGCTCAAAATGTATCAACCCCCTGGAGATGTAATAGAAGATTATTATCTCTTTTTTTTTTTTTTTTTTTTCAACCTTGCCGAGGCATGCTGTGTGTTAAAGACACAAATAAGAAATATTCTGGAAAAAAAGTTATCTTGTTGACCATTGGCAAGTGTCAGCCCATGTTTATTATAATAGGAAAAAATGTACCAATATATAGCAAGGAAACACTCTGAGAGGGATAAGCTCTTACAAACACAGGTGTTTTTCTACTGTTCAACTGTTTTAAGTAAAAGGGAGAGTGGGAAGAAAGTACTCCATTAGGTTGTTAAATTGGTCTTCAGAGAAAGCTGCAGAACTATGATTTTGTTTTGTTAATGGAAGAGCAATTCAACAGTATTTTCTATAATAATCATTACACCATTGGCCCTTTTAGCTATTTATTTTCTGAATTAAAAAAAAAGAGTAGTGAAAACAGGCCACAATTTCAGGGAAAAAAAAAAAAGAAAAAAGATCTAGGAGATGGTTGAAAATATAATATTTGGAACATTATACAGAAATTATGAACAAGCCAGAAAACTGTTCCTTGACATGTAAAAAATGTGTCTTTTGGGAACACATCAGCAAAGTTAGAAGACTCTTTTTCACTGTTTATTGTCAAAAGAAATACACTATCCTACTGCTTAAACTTTCTATTGCTTAAAATTTATAAAATAATCTAATCTTGAAGGTCAGTAATTCAGTTCAAGTTGTTCAAAACTGGTCAGAAATAGCAAGTTGCCCAAAATCATTCAAATACAGTGGAGAATGTTCTGGTACTCACTCACATACTGTGTGCTTTAGTATCATCAAATATAATCTACACAGATCACAATTTATTAAAAGTATCACAGCAGAAATCTTTCTTCTCTACCACTGGTATTGTGAAGCAAGAATTACTGTTTGCCTCCTTTGTACTGTTTTCCTTTCTCCTTTTAAACTAAACAGTGATGCCACAGTTGGTTAATGCTTTTTCTTTACAGGATCCGGTTCCTTGACTAACCATTGATACAGCGTTACGGATGTTCAATAAGCTAATTGTACAAAAGATGCATTGTTAAAGCATTTTCTCTGTCTTCAGAATTACTTTCTCTAGCTTTACTCGTAGTTTTTTAGTTAATATTCTCACTAAATGTAGCAGCTTTATACTGGTAAGACAGTCCAGATAAAATACTATTGAATCTCCTGCTAAACCTATTAAGACTTCTCTAAGTGGTGCCAAATATTGAGAGGTTGAAATTTGGCTTTTCACTTACTTTAGCTAACAGTTTGCCTCCTGCCCACACATAACACCCAAAAGAAAGAAAATCCATATTAGTTTACAAGAATTTTTTTCGTATGACTTAGGTAGAAGCTACTTTTAACATTCTCCTAAAAGAAGCATAATTCACTTCATCAAATTGTCCCTGCCAATGGAAGGGAGGTTGGAACTAGATGATCTTTTAGGTCTCTTCCAACCCAACTGCTCTATGATTCTGTGAATAATGCACAATAGCAGAACCACATTGCTGGGTCTCAAAATTCCTTACACACAAGTAATCTTAAATGTTCTATGCAATCCTGAAAACTCAGCATCTTCATGCATTGAACCTGGTTGAAAAATTATGTGGAGGATGCAAAAAAAACTCAAAACAACAGAGAAATTTCCATTACGTTGATGAGCATGGTTGGGATTGCAACAAATTTAATGCTTTGATATAATCACCAGACATAAGATTTCCTATTTTAAACAATAAAATTTCACTCCCATTGTGAAGCCCGCTAGTTTGCCAAATAGTAGTCTTTCCCAGAAGCAGTAGCTAGAAAGCAGGTACAGGTAGCCTGTGATACATGATATATGTTCAAAGACGTTTAATGTCTTGTCATTTAGCCACAATGGCCTTCCCATGCCTGGATGTAATCTCTGTCAATAACCTTAAACTTTGTTCTGTCTCTGCAGATAAAGCTGTGAGTGGGGTTTATTTGGAGCAGCAGAGCTGGGCAGCTTCACTGCTGCAGACCAACACTCAAGCAGGACCCACTCCACATAGGTACCTGTGACGGTTTGCAAAAGCACTATCTCCTCTTCAGAGAAGTGATGCAGCCCTGAGCATGACCCCTCTTGCCTGCTGACAGACTGCATGCACCAGTGCAATGCCAATATCTGGAGCGAATCAGTGAAAATCCTTGTATGAGTCTGCAGGGCAAATTCATGTTCATGGGTAAGTTTATTACATTCATTCCTTCTGGCATGCAACCATTTCTTGAGAATTTTTTTTCTCCCTTTCTGGTATTCTTTTAATGTCATATAACTTTTGCTGGAGGCAGTGACTAAATTCACAAGTGAAGCATCCTTCCCAAGAGAAGATGATATGCAAAACCAATATGTAATATTTGAAGTACTACTGGGAGGGGTTACAACATATCATAATGTGTAATTTATCAACTAGGATGAAGCAGTACAGTCTGCTCTAAATTTTTCATCTGATATATATAATACTCTGAAGCCTTTGTTTCATTTCTAAAGAATGGAGTTAATTTTAAGAAAAAAAATAGATGTCTAAGGTGTAGAGACTTCAGACAGACCTGTTAAAGCAGGGTCAAATAATAAGCTTAAGGAGAGTGGATTTCTGCACACATGTGTGAATTAAGGGAGCAAGAAACATGTTTCTAACACTGGAAAGCCAATGTGAGATTTCAAATTATAATGACTCCAAAAACAATGCTGTTGTGTGTTTCAGTGTTTGCCTTGCAGTGAGTTTCTGCATAAATTTGCTCAGTTTGTGAATAAATGTTAACTTTTTTGTCCTCTCTAACAGCTTTTCATAGAGGCTGTGGTATTTTTCAAGCAGCAGCACTGAGACTTTTGAAAAGGATATTCAATGATCTTCAGTCACACCTGGACATTCTCCACCATCAGATAAAGCTCTTACTTCTTGGGTACCCACTCTGCCAGCAGCCTTATTCTTCAAGGTGGAGCCAGTTGAACATGGAAAACTATGTTTTGATTGAGAAGTCAGAGAAAGAAGCTGATGGATGCTGTGAAGGTAATTGGGGTGGTCCTGAGAGTGCCAACATGTGTTGGCAGCCTTGGGGTTGGTGAACTCCATCTTGGTGTGGAACTCAATCCTCCTTTCACAGACCAGGAGAAATTCCAGGCATCTGTAGGCTGCAGAAATCCCTGCCCTCTGACAAGACATTGAAGGCAGCCCTAAGAAATTCTTTTCTAATATTCTTAATTTGGTGCATATTTAGAGAGATGAATCACTGACATTTTAAATCAAAATCAAACATTTCTTGATGTTGCTTTTTAATTGTATTTGAATTGCAAAGTGCCCCATGATGTGCTTTGTTAAGAATACTGTGTATTAGTATTAGTATTGTTGCTAGCAGCAATAACAATCAAGGCTTGTTTCTCAAAATAGTGATGTATACAACATAATTCAAACACAAATACAAAATAGCACATGTAGATACATGCTCAGATTGTAGTGTGTGATATTACTTGCCCCTGACATTTCCAGAAAGACACAAGTAAAATATAAATGGTAGCTGTGAAACCCTTACAACTTTATGATGCATTGGGAAAGAGCAGAAATACAAATGCATTCACAAAAGTTTACATTTCAGAGTAAATTGAAATAAAGTAATTTGCAATCCTCCTCATCACCTTTGCAAGGTGGGAAAAGATCATACACACACGCATACATACACACAAATTACAAAATATATGAGTCCTTCTAGTGGGATGTACAGCAAGAAAAGACTCATGAGGATCAATATTCTATGTGAGCAAATTGATGCATATGAATAGAGAAGTTGCTCATTTTCAGGTCTCCTATGGGAACAAGTTTTAGATAATTATATGACAAAAAGACCTTTCAGGATCTATGAAAACACACTCCAAAATGTCAAATGCATAGAAGCCGTGGTTCACCTGTAGTGATAAAAGCAGCGCATCCTGTAACCTTTTTAGAAACAGATTTACTAAACGCATTAGCTGAATTTTACAGCATGGTAAATGTCTATGGTACTGTACTGGTAGGGAGGTCTGCTGAACAAATACTGATGTAATGCTATACATCAGAATACTGCAGGATGCTTCAGGATTTCCTATGGAAGGAAAATTATAGGCAGGGCATATTTGGAGGATGCGGGAGGGGACAGCCTCAGGCAGGGGGAATTATAAAGGCAGGCTGACCAGAATTTCTTAACTGGGGGGTTCTTGCAAACTGCTATAAAACAGTACACAAATGCTTCTACCCAGAAGAGCCCCTGGTTTGGGGTTAGGAGAAATCTGAGTGTTTGTCTCTACCCCCAGCAGTGGAAGGTGAGGAGGGCAGCATCCAGGCCAGCCCAGCCTCTGCTTTGAGGGCCACCAGCTACCACCATGGGCTTCTTCATAGGTCTGCTTTCCCAGCCCTTGATTTGAGGCTTTCAAGTGAAGAAAGACGGAACAGTGACTGGTTTGCAGGCTCACAGGTAATACAGTGGGCATGGCTCTGGCACAGCAGAAGCAGACTCTTGGACCATGTTCTTGTCTGATAATGTCTCTCAATTTAGCAATACAGCATTGTCCAGCTTCTGCTGGCAAACTGGGCAGTAGTTCACTACAGGGCTTAAAACCAGCAGGTTTTGGCTTAGATCACTACATGACCTATCAAGTCAAGCACCCTCTAACTATAATGAATACCATGTCATAAATTATATAAAGAAAGATTAAAGCTTTAAAAAAATAGATTGTCACTTCCAAGATGTGAAAAGTGTTCCTATACTCAGTGTGCTCAACACAGACATGTTAAGCAGAGAGTATACTTAAACAGATTTTATTGTTTGTCATAGAATGGAACAGGATTTACAATGCATAATGAATCAATATACCACATTTTAGGATGTACTTGCTGATCTTACACATTTATGGTACATTTGTTACTTGTAGAAGGCATATTCCTTTTCATATGAGCCTTTAGTTTCAGCTTCCTAAGGAAAGGTGTGATGCTGCTAATACTAAATTTTGACTTCAGCTAAAGAACATGAAGAAACTGCATAAAGCACAGTGAAATGACCAGTGTTTAGTTCCAGTTCTCTGTAATACTGAACAGAGAGCTCTGGATTACACTGATAACATTCCTTTTAGACATGCCTGAACAGCTGACATAGGTTGGCATAGAGACATTATATGCAAATGGAAGCAAACCGCGTGGATATCTGACCATAGGTGTAGCTGTAGAAAATCCCAAGCCATATCTCCTAAACAAGTTTAAAATTTCTAAACAAGGACACAGGTAAATGTAGTTGTAGACAGAAGGAGCTACAGTGTGTTGGCTTTGCTAAAGATGTTAAGAAGCTATGGTGCCCAGCACTGCTGAATTACACCCTAGAGCTGCCTAGCCACAGGAGCAAGCTGAAATTAATGGTTACATTAGGTGTATGGTGGATCTGCATTTCTGTGTGTAAAAAATGTAGACACGTAGGTTATATTACAGAGTGATTACCAGACAATCTACATGGCTATATCTATTTTTTTTTATTTTTATTTTTCTTCCTATAATAAATGTTCTTTTTCCTGTCGTACAAACAGCTAGCAGCTTCTGTTTCTTGCCTCAGTGTTTATACAAATCAGAGGAGGAACAAATTTGACACAGCTTTAGCTTTATTAATTCAGGCTTCAGACTTTGAAATATCTTGTGTCATTAAGACTGTCTACCTTGTTTCAGTGGATTTCTTTCTGAGTTCATACCCATGTGATGCCAAGCTAATGTGCAACTGCAGATACACCAGTTGCTTTTGTTCTCTTCTGTTTACCAGTGCTGGAAAAATGTTTAGCATGAGGGCAAGAAAACAAAAAAACCTGTCTGACCATTCAAAAACTTTCTAGTTGTGAATACAGCTGCCAATTCTGACACAGCCAGGGAGAAAGCCAACTTCAAAATGTGTTATGTCTGGCTGGGATGAGAGCCAGATTATTAACAGGATGACTTGTTCTGTGAGAGTAAGAGAAAAATTCACTACTACCTATGCTTTCCAGCCCCTCACTCAGTTCTGATGCCTGGAGTCTTTGAACTGATATTTGATTACTTATGAATGTATAATAACCAAATTGTGGCACTAAATTGAGAGACATTATCTTCACAGTTGACACAGAGTGTCCACACTGACCATTTCTCCATTTATTTATTTTTTAATACACTTGAATGACAAGCTGCTGATAAAAATAAATGCTTTGTGACAAGGGAAGAAATATGACTTGAGGGTGTCAGTGTTGGAATGAGTATCACAGAGGTCTTCCATCATAGCTGTTAAATGTGGAATGGCATCAAAAACTGCACAGCTCAATAAATGGCCATTATACAGACTATATCTATAATCAGGGCACCCTATCTGTAGTCTTATAGCTGGGTACATGTATGAGGGCAAAATATTTCTAATATCTGAAATTTGCTTCACCAATGCCTCAGCTTTCAGACAACTATGGTTTATTTCAAATTGGATGTCTTCCTAAATCAATTTTGTTCTTATCTTTGTTGGATTATTTTCACACTGTGTGTCTAACAGTCTATTATTAAGCCATACTTTCTGGATTTTTTTTTTTTTTTGTTTTGAGTTAGTTTCATGTAGGAAATGAGAGTTAAATAAATTTTCATTTTCTATGAGTATTCTGTAAATGGATAAGTGTATATGTGAGAGTATAAGAGCAGGCATGGCACCACAATTAGAAAATAATACAAGGTGATAGAATTTGCCTTCTATTCACTATTAAATTTTCATTTTATAAAACAGCACCTAATGATGACACTTCCTTTCTATAAATATACAAGAATTAATTTCTTTTCTTCAGTGGAAAACAACAAATTCCTAATAATGCGTAATATTTTCTGCTCTGCATTTTGACCATATAATATCTCTCATCTTTAACAGCTCCCTGGTTCTAAATCATGAACTTTCTTCGTAGTTTCCATTTGTTTTGAAAACACTTCCTCTTTGGTTTGATGAATTACTTTTTATAAAAGTCTTCTTAGCTTTTTACTCCTCCACTCTTTTGCAATCTATGCTTTTAATTTTTAATGCAGATTTATTAATAGTTTTGGGGGTTTTAGAAATGGCATTTTATCAGAATTTGAATACACATGTATGGGGGTTTCATTATTAATACTGTTTTTATCATTATTATTAATAATACCTGTTTGTTACTATACATTTTTTCATTTGAATCATCAACTTGCAAAACATTAAAAACACATTTCAATGCACGAGTGGCAATAAAGTTAGCCTAGCCTCATTTGTAGCCAATGTATCTTTAGGGCCTTAAGCTTTCTCTTTTTAAAGTTGCATGTAGAAAGAAATTTCACCTACGATTTAGATCTTCTTTAAATGAAAGCTGATATTGCAGATACGGAATTAAAGTTTGTAATCTTATATTGGATGCTGAAATTTCAGAGAGTGGAGGCTGTGAGTTGTGGTAACCAAAGGAAACCCTGTGGAGTGATGAATACCTTCAATGGAGACCCATTAGAAATTAAAGCAAGAAATATAAGTAGAAATCTTGCTGACCAGTTTGCTAGTCTGGTATAGCAAAAATATGCAGAGCATAACTTTTTGCCATATGTGTGGTCCCAAAAGCACACTCAAAGCATCTAGTTCTAAAATTGCAATGATATCTATACTACTTATTTGCCTACTCCCTATTTTACATCCTATATCCTGGAACACAGGATTCGACGGCTGACATAAATACAAATCATGTAGTTTATCTGCAGAAGCTGTTCTTATTCATATAAATGCCTAACGCTTCTCTCCCATACCCACTCGTAATTCTTTTAACTGTGTCAATTTTATCCTCTGGCAAGAAGCTTACAAGTTTGTTCTGCACTATGCCAGATCCTGAGTTTAAGTTTAGAAATTAAAAGGAAGGAGTAATTAAAATAAACCCCAAACAAATGCGAACCAAAAATAGATTAATTTAATATTTCACTTATTCCCTATTGAACGATTCTCCAGGGATTTCTTTGTGCATGGTCCTTTCTGATTTCATGCAGCTTGTTGATACTTAAGTAGTATTTTGGTGTTCTCTCAGGAAATTCGCTATACAAAAGTCAAGTATGACCTAAGTATTATTAATAATTTGTTGTGGTATTTGGCAACATATGTTTGGCAAGGAACAGGAGTAATAAGCTTTGAAGTGTATGCATGTTTTCAGAGAGGATTTTTCACAGGTGCTGAAGCTGCATGGGTCTCAGATGTTCTTAAAGATCTAAGACAACAGACTATCTCTCCAACCCATTAAAGTTTGAAAAGCAAGTGAACAGATGTTCAGTCCTTTCATTTAATATTTCAGGCAGCTGTGTAACTTTACTGTACTGGGGCATTTTTTCTATTTTATTCCACTTTTTTATTTTCCCCTAACATTTAAAAACTAAACTGGGTTTAAGGTCAGATCTGATGACAGCCTGAGAGGGTTCTGACAGCTGTTTAAATGTTTGTGACATCTGCCTCAGAAGCCGTAACTCGTGTCTGGCTTCTGCCAGCGCTGCCGCAGCACAGCATCTCCATCATTTCTCCATGCACCTTCCCCTGGTGAGCAACCCCAGGTACAGGTGGTAGCTAAAACTTTCTGCTATTTCTGTTAATCTTTCTTAACTGCTTTATAGAATTTTTGTCAGGAACCTGGAATGAGTGAGACAATAAAGTCTAAACCATATAAACCATGTTAGAAACTGAGAAGAAAAGGAAAAGCTTTTACATGTACTCCTAACAATGTCTGAGGTACATTTTATTTCTTTCAAAGAGAGCCATCACCACATTGGTAACAACTGACTAATTTTGTAGAGGAGTCTGTCACAATATGTCATTGTTCTTTCTTCACTCAAAATCCTGCACTTGAGTTGCCTCTCAGCTTTTAACCCTGAGGCCTGCAGCATGAGCAGACTACCACAGTGTCATGGCTTCAGCAGTAGCAGCCATTTTACCCCTTCTTGATAGCTGGTGCAGCACTGTGTTTTTGACTTTCGGCCTGGGAACAGTGCTGATAACACCGACATTTTCAGTTACTGCTTAGAATGTTTGGTCTGATCAAGGACTTTCTGAGCCTCATCCTCTTCCAGGGAGGAGGGAAAGCCGGGAGGAAGCAGAGACAGGACCCCTGACCCAAACTGACAAAAGAGGTATTCCATACCACGGCAAGTCATGCCCAGGATGTAAAAACTGGGGGCAGGAACCTGGAAGAGTCAGTTCACAGCTCTGTTGTCGGGAGGTGAGCAGTCGTATTCTCTTCCCTTGTATTTCCCCTGTCATTATTATTACTGGTGGTAGCAGTAGTGATTTGTGTTATACCTTAGTTACTGGACTGTTCTTATCTCAACACCTGGGAGTCACATTCTTTTTATTCTCCTCCCCATCCCCGTCGGGGGTAGGGGGGGAAGAAAGAAGGGGGAGAGAGTGAGTGAACTGCATGAGAAGCTTAAACCACAACATGCAGAAATTCTGGCAACTTGCTGATTGATATTTAGTGTTGGGCTCACCTGTTTCTGTATTAAATTCTCAGATGAGTGTCAAAAATGTACATTTCCATGTAAAAACCTCATGGAGGAGCCATAAGAGGAGGAAGTTTTTCCTTAAAACTGTGAGGCTAAATGTAAACCACATAGTGCAGACGAAGATCAAAGTTGTCAGAGAAACAGTTTGATTAGATTGTGATGATTTAGTCTGAAATTAATTTTTTCTATAATTTTTTATTTTTTTATTTAATTTTTAAATAATTTCTTTCCATCAGCTCCCACTAACAGCTTGTATAATGACTATATTAACAGATATTTTTCCTTTCAGGATGTTTAGCCAATTGCTTCTTAAAGTTTGGCTTTGTGCTGATCAACTGCTTCTGTGTTACACTGCAGCATAGTTTTCTCACTGCAATGTATGAGGCTTTTTTTAGTGGAGAAACCCTTTTACTAAGTTTCTACGCACCTGTGTGAGTAATGTCTTACTTGCTGGGCTGTTGGATTTTGACACAAGATAGTAGAGAGGTTTAGTATTAATGCAGTGTCTCATCATTCCCTATGCCTATGACCACCTGTTGTCTCCTACTTCAAGGGAGCAATCAGATGTATATCTTCTGCAAGTAGAGCTCCTCCAGAAATACTTCTATGGTGTGAAATATCTAAGAAAGGACCTTATGCAATGTTTTGGTTTGTGTTTTGTCCTATGAAAATTTCTTTTGTGATATGGTTAAGGCTTTGCTGTTTCCTTGTTTGTTCTCCTAGGAAATTTTGTATCCAATGCAAATGGATCTTATCTGCCCCCAACTCAGTATTTTCTACATGAGCCCTTGTCAGCTCTTCCTTCAGCACTGGTAAGTGTTTCACTGGAATTGATGTCATTATTACTATGTCATCAGTTCTGGATGCCTGTAAGGTTTCCAAGTGGTCTTTGCCCTTTTGTTGCAACACTTCACTAGCTGACCTTATTCCAAAAGGTAGGCAATGAAAATTGTTCCTGCCCCAGGGTGAACTGAATGTACACAGTTAATATCATTCGTCATCTAATCTGACTTGTCAGCATCCGTCGTTCCTACTAGAATTATTTATAGTAGACCAGTTGGCTTTGACTGCTATCACAGCTTAGCCCTTCTGAGGTCACTAGCGTTTGGCTGCAGCCAAATTCCACCATTTCCTTTTTGGCTATTGTTATGCTATAAGCTCATAGAGTGAATATATTTGTTTTGCCTTGACTTGTTTCTTTAGCTCCTGCTTGTTTTCTTTGCTGCTTTCTGTCACTGCAACCATAAATTTCACAGCTGTGCATGACAGGGATGATCGATGAATACAGATATATATGTGTACTTCTTAAGGGTTTCTGCTAACTCCTTGAAAACTTCTGGGTGTTTGTGATCAGTATTCAGTAATGCTTCATGAATTGACATGTCTGGTTTGCAGACGTTAGTTGTGTTTCAGTTACACTGGCTTTCATGGTACTTCCATGACAAATGGTCAAAAATCAGCCTTTGTTCAGCCATCACTCTGGTAAGGTGACTTCGGAGTGTTTCCCATGACAGCAGTACAGCACAGGTAGTTGATTCAGTCCCTTCAACTGATTCAACTCTTGATTCAACTCTTTTAACTGGGGCATGGGGTCTCTTAAAATATGAACCTCAGCTCCTGCGCTTAACTTGAACCCTCTGAGTACATCTCTTGGAGTGCATTCTGCATGTGCTGTCAGGGTTGTCCTGTTTTCTAATTTTACACCCACAAGAAGAGATTAGACACATCCGAGTTCATCCAGGGATTTGTATTTCTTTTTCCCTAGGGTAGAAGTTTGTTGTTTTGAAAAGCAAGTACAGTGGTTACACATGCTGCATTTGTGACAGAAAATGTGCACAGGCTGGTGGTAGTGCCTCTACCCATGTGTGAAGTGTGGTGGGAGAGGTTTCTGCTTGGGCTCAAGGGAGGCTTGTCCCCCCACATAGGTGGGTAGCACAGGCACGGCGCCGATTTCAAAATGTATTGAAGCCCTGATTGCAGCTTGGGTGGCACTGCTGGTCTGCAAATTATCTTTCTGCACTCCCAAATCAGCTGTCCACAGATGCCTTTAGCTAAGTGACTTATCAGTGACATTGAGCACAGTTTTATCTCTAAGCATGTCATTCTCAGTATTTTCTGACTACCAATTTCATGCCTTTTTCATCAGCTCTGTTGCATGCTTTTCCATCTGCCGTTCCTCCTGGTACTGGTCAGACCAGATCTGATATCGGTCAGCATTTTGGGGATTTTTGTTTGTTGGCTGGTGTTTTTCTTCTTCATGGATCACCCTATTTCTAAAGTATCATTAACGTCCCTTCTGGACTGGAATTATTTTCAGTTTGTTGCTTTGATAATGTGATCTAAATCGCAGAATTTCCTGACCTAGTGAATCTAGGAAAAATAGCCATTTTCAAGTCCTATCTTGTTTATATGCTGCTTGGGATTTGTGCATATCTCTTTAGTTCTTGGCAAACCTGTTCAATGAAGGTGTGTGGAAGAGGAAGCAACTTATCACTCCTGCCATTCTGTACATTTTCCTTGGTCTGTTTTCTAGGTTATTTGCTATGGTTTTTTTGCTTGCATTCATGCATTCACTGTCCTAAAAAAAACCAAAACAGAGCTGCTCCCTGACCTCACACTGACATCAGTATCATTAATATAAAGCCTGAACTGAGGGTAATAAGAATGGCTCCTGCAGAGGCCCTAGCTATGCTGCAGTTTTGCTGCTATCAAACTCAGGAGAGAGACAGTATAACCTCACTAGGGATTATACATAAGTACATCTAGAGAGACCATATCAGCATAAAAAGCTAATCCTCCTTGACCTACAGGCTGCACCTCAAAGGATAACCCTGTCTCTAATGCTTAAAGCAGGCATAAGCACCTACTGGAAATTAACCTGCTTTAGATTAGGAATGATTTGGTAGAGGAAATGTACATCTAGTGATGTTACACAGCACTGAAGTTTACTCGGTCTGCTATTAACAGGATTTCCATAAGCAGGAAAAATCCATAAATACATGTAAGCATGTTTTTGTGAAATAAGCCTGTAAAAACTTGTTGGATTTCTTGCTGCTGTATTTTCCCCAGTACTTCAGTGTTGCAGCATATCATTAAAAGAAAAATTGACATATAACAGTTGAGGCGGGAAACAGGTACACATAGAAACACGCACTTGCCTTCTCTGATAGCATCACTCCAAACACATAAACCAAAGAAAAATGTTTATCAAATAATGAGGGTAGAAAATAAAACAAAACACTGGAATTGGTACCTTATCAATGGATCCAGAAGTTTTCTTAGATATATTTAGGCTTCTTATCACCTTTAGAATATCAGGCTGGGTTTTGTATGACAGCAAGATTAATTAATTTCAAATCAATAGCTTTCTCAATTTTAAAGTATTTGTGAGAGTGTTTCCCAGAGTCTGGTCTATGATACATCTGTTCACTCTGCTTATACTTACTCATTTTAAATTGTACATTTGTCTAAGATCATAACTAAGACCTATTATCTTCCTCTCCTACAGAAATGGATGTAAATGCCACAGATGCCATCATTCTAAGATTGTTAAAAAAACATAGTCTTCACAGACCAGGGTGAAAAAGTGCTTGGGGCCCATGTTAAGATGTGGTAGTTGAAAGGGTATTGGAAGCCTTGTTCGAAGAGTCGCCTCGAGGTAAGACCATGAATTCATCATTTCTTCCTGTCAATCCCAGATACAGCACCCTGGTGCTTGTTAAATTACACCTACTGTCTGTAATTCATCCTATGGTCATGCCATCTCCATAATACTATTGACATAATACTGCAACAGTATCTACCAAGAACTGGTTGTCTATAGAGGTTGCACAGCAAAAGACATACACAGTCAGTTTTTATCTTCTCTAACAGTATCACTAGATTATACTTTTAAATTGCACATATGGTTATTTGTATCTCCCTTCTCCCCTATCCCCTGACCCCAAACCCTCTACGACTTTGTTCATTATCAGAACAGGATGCCAGAAGAGTAATGCTGATATGCAACCACATCAGTGGGTGGGTGACTCTTGTCAACCCGTTGTTACCAATCGCTAAGATAAATCAAATATTTGTTATAGTGCCACCTGGTGATACCTATTGTAAGATTATAGTACGTATTTGGAACACTTCTAAAATGAATGTATTCACTTTTCTGGTTCTTGCTTATCAGTTTGTGTTCAGGAAACCTTTTAAAATGTTCAGTTTTCATTAGGCGTCAGTTTCCAGCCTTTGCAATTAAATTTTGACTTGAGACTGATAATTTGACTATATTTGACATGACAAAATATTTGAAGTGATTCTAGCATTTTTTTTTTTTTTTTTTTTTTTTACTAAACGTGCCAGGTATTTATAATTATACATTAGGGACTGTAAATGCATAAAAAAATTATACACAATTTTTTCCTAACCTGTATGGCCTTAAATAAAAGCAAACATGGATGAAGCCTCTGAATTCATGTCGTCAGCATGTATCCCAACTGTGTAAAAGGGTCTTTCTAAATGATCCGGTTTCTTCAAGTCCTCAAAGCAGTGCTAAGTTCCACAGTTAAGAGAGAGGTCCAAGTCAGTAATGTTTTTCCAGGAAAATAGTGCAATTTTTCCTAGTCAAAATAATAATGTATTGAGACATAATGTGGAATTGTATCGTTCTGAAAACCATGACTGCAATCTCAAGACAAATTAATGGATAAGATTTCTATGAGTCATTCAGTAGCTGATATTTGACCTTCTATTCAAAATACATAGGAAAGGAGCCTGCCAAAAGTGTTTTGTCTTTTTTTTTTTTTTTTTTTCCCTTAAAGAAGGAGTTCTAATTTAATTTTGCCCATCTGTCTTTCACTGTTACATGGCAATCTGGAAGAAGATTTCTGCACAGCTACACTGTAAGGCAGGTATACTTTATCTCACTTTTGGTTACTGCTGGGCAATAAATGGAAAAATGTATTCACAAACGTGATTGATCAATCCAGGACATTGATTCAGCCATGTTTGTACCAATCTTCCTTTCCTTTTCCATGTACTTTGAAGAAGCTCCTTTTTGTTAAGATAGATGTTTAGATAAGGAGTATTTATATAAGTACGAATGTATCAGCATATCAACAGAAGTGTTTGCATGCAAGAAAGCATGTATGTTTGCATGCAAGAAAACAAGTATGTATATAGGAAGAGCTTTCCTTCTTTTTACTTTTTCCTTCTGTTTTTTTTCATTTACAGGAATTAAATGACAGTTAAGTCTGTAATGCAACAATAAATCTGATTGTTCTTTTCACATTTGCTAGTCTAAAAACTAGAGCTAACATACATATTTAAATGTGAATCAAAGTCTGGAATTAGAAACACTCATTACTTTCAAAAGAATTTGTATTACTTAGTGGGTGAAACATATTTCATAATTCAATGTGAGAAAAACCCACAAACTGCAGTACAGTTCTCAAATAATAGAGGGGGACTTCTGAATGATAGAAGCATGAGGCAATTGCTACTTGAATGATTAGGGAAACTAAAACATGTATAAAGAACGGGCAGACAATATTTAGAATCTTAGAATCATAGAGTAGTTAGGGTTGGAAAAAGCCTTAAGATCATCTAGTTCCAACACACCTGCAATGGGCAGGGGGACCTCACACTAAACCATATCACTCAAGGCTCTGTCCAACCCGGCCTTGAACACTGCCAGCAATGGAGCATTCACAACTTCCCTGGGCAACCCAGTCCAGTGCCTCACCACCCTCACAGTAAAGAACTTCTTCCTTATATCCAATCTAAACTTCTCTGTTTAAGTTTGAACCCATTACCCCTCTTCCTATCACTACAGTCGCTAACGAAGAGTCTCACCCCAGCATCCTTATAGGCCCCCTTCAGATACT
This sequence comes from Psilopsiagon aymara, assembly GCA_024733675.1. Taxonomy (NCBI): domain Eukaryota; kingdom Metazoa; phylum Chordata; class Aves; order Psittaciformes; family Psittacidae; genus Psilopsiagon; species Psilopsiagon aymara. The sequence goes on along the minus strand of JANRGW010004792.1, from coordinate 91,859 downwards.
GGAAGGCTGCTACAAAGTCTCCACGCAGCCTTCTCTTCTCGAGGCTGAACTGCCCCAACTTTCTCATCCTATCATACGGGAGGTGCTCCAGTCCCATGATCATCCTCATGGCCCTCCTCTGGACTTGTTCCAACAGTTCCATGTCCTTTTTATATTGAGGACACGAGAACTGTACACAATACTCCAAGTGAGGTCTCACAAGAGCAGAGTTGAGGGGCAGGATCACCTCCCTCGACCTGCTGGTCACAGTCCTTTTGATGGAGCCCAGGATACGGTTGGCTTTCTGGGCTGCAAGAGCACACTGCCGGCCCATGTTCATTTTTTCATCAACCAGTGCCTCCAAATCCTTCTCCTCAGAGCTGCTCTGAATCTCTTCTCTGCTCAACCTGTAGCTGTGCCTCGGATTGTTCTGACCCTCATGTAGGCCCTTGCACTTGGCATGGCTAAACGTCAGGTTGGCATCAGCCCACCTAGCAAGTGTGTCAAGGTCCCTCTGGATGGCATTCCTTTCCTCCAGCGTATCAAACGAGCCACCCAGCTTGGTGTCATTGGGAAATTTGCTGAGGGCGCACTCAATCTCACTGTCTGAGTCACCAACAATGATGTTGAACAAGACTGGTCCCAATACGATCCCTGAGGGACACCACTAGTTACCAGTGTCTAGCTGGACATTGAGCCATTGACCACAACTCTTTGCATGCAGCCATCCAGCCAGTTCTTTATCCATTGAGTGGTTCATCTATCAAGTTGATGTCTCTCCAATTTAGAGACAAGGATGTCATGTGAGACAGTGTTGAACGCTTTGCACAAGTCCAGGTAGATGCCATCAACTGCTCTACCCCTGTCCATCACTTCTGCAGCCCCATCATAGAAGGCCACCAGATTGGTCAGGCAGGATTTCCCCTTACTGAAGCCATGCTGGCTGTGACCAAGCACCTTGTTGTTTTTCATGTGCCTTAACATGCCTTCCAGAAGTATCTGCTCCAAGATTATGCCAGGCACAGAAGTGAGGCTGACTGGTCTGTAGTTTCCCAGGTCGTCCATTTTCCCCTTCTTGAAAATGGGGGTTATATTTCCCTTTTCCCAGTCATTGGGAACTTCACCTGACTGCCATGATTTTTCAAATATGCTGGACAGTGGCTTAGCAACTTCATTTGCCAACTTCTTCAGGACCCTCAGGTGGATTTCATCCAGTCCCATGGACTTGTGCACATTCATGTTCTTGGAATGGTCTTAAACCACATCCTCTCCTACAGTGGGCCGACGGTCTTCATCCTCACAGTCCCAGACAGTCTGCTATGTGCAAGAAAACAGACAGGTGACACAACATCATGGTTTAAGCCCAGCCAGTAACCCAGAACTAGTCAGCAGCTTGCTCACTCTCCTCCTTCTTCCTCCCCCCACTTCCTAAGAGCTGGGGAGCAGAATCAAAAGAATGGAACTCCGAGGGGTTGAGATAAGAACAGTCCAGTAACAAAAGTATAACACAAATCATACTGCTACCAATAATAATAATAATAATAAGGGGAATAGCAAGGGAAGACAATAAACCTGCTCAGCGCCTGCTGACTGATACCAGGGCAGAGATCTAGCCCTTCTGGGTAATTCTCCCCATTTTATATACTGGGCATGACATGCTGTGGTGTAGATACCCCTTTGGTTAGTTTGCATCAAGTGTCCTGACTCCTTCCGCTCTTCTTCCCCTCCTCACTGGCAGAGCATGAGATTGAGAAAGTCCTTGGTCAGAGTAAAGATTACTGAGCAGTAACTAAAAAACATCGGTGTTATCATGCTGTTCCCAGGCTGAAAGTCAAACACACAACACTGCACCACCTACTAAGGGGAAAAATGACTGCTACTGCTGAATCTAGGACACACGAAAATTAATAACATCATCATGTTGAATGCTGATATCCAGTAGCAATAGCTTAAGACTTTGATGTCAACTTTGGACAGAGCTGTCTCAGTTCTATTCCTGGTATTCCTAACTACCAATTTGAAAAAAGGAGGAGAATTTTTGTAGTGCTGGCACCTGAAAAATGTCCAGCAATAGTGTCAGTTTATTGTAAGTAGAGATACAGAAATGTCAACTAGTTGTCAAAGAGCTCTGTGATGATTATCAGGACATATTTTCAGCTCCCTTTTGGAGAGAATTTTCATGTGTGGCTATATAAGCTCATAATAGAATTTGGAGAGCTGGAAAATCTATTGATTAGAAAACTAACCACTTAACGCATGGATTTATTTGCACAAAGACTACTTCAGGTACTTTTTATGTACATAAGAGGAAGGATAAAGCAGTGCAAGGTTGTAGCCTTTAAGCAAGCCTCTAGAAGAGTTACTTAAATTAAGCAACAGTTTTTGAATCTGTTGTGGTTCAAGCCACACAGAGCCACACAACTCAATCATGCAGCCACTTACTCACTCTTTCACCCTTCTTTCCTCCTACTCCCAGCAGGATGGGGAGGAGAACTGAAAGAATGTAAATCCCACTGGTTGAGATAATGTAAAATCCACTGGTTGAGATAGCGTAAATCCCACTGGTTGAGATAAGGACAGTCCAGTAACTAAGGTGTAAAACAAACCACTGCTGCTACCACCAATAATAATAATGATGAGGGAAGTAATAGAGGGAGAGAATATAAAACTAAAAGGGGGAAGGGAAAGGTCCCTAATAAATACAAGTGATGCACAATACAGTTGCTCTCCACCCAGCTCTCCACCTCAACTGACACCCAACCCAATCAGAGCAGCAAGCTGGACCTTCCTGTTGGTTCCCCCCAGTTTGTACACTGGGAATGACTTGCGGTGGTATGGAATACCTTTCTGGCCAGTTTGGGTCAGGTGTCCTGTCTCTGCTTCCTCATGGCTTATTGTGCCCCTCCTCACTGGCAGAACATGAGACTGAGAAGTCCTTAATTGAGGTAAGCATTACTTAGCAACAACTAAAAACACTGGTGTGTTATTAGCGTTGTTCTCAGACTAAAGCCAAAATACAGCACTGCACCAACTACTAAAAGAGAGAAAATTAACTGTTACAGCTGAATCCAGGACAGGATCCAAAAATAAAAGCATTTGTCCAGAGGTTTCTGAGATTAGGAAACCTTAGAGCAAAGGGTTTTTTTTTCCTGAAACTGAGCTCAGAGGCCAAATGGGCTGTCATGTCACTAAGAATTGTACTTTTATACTTCAATATTTTTTGTTATTAAATCCTTGTAAAAATAGACATTGTACTGAACTCATCACAGAGAAACCCAGCTTTGTAATGAAAGTATTGAGGATAACAGGCACATTTTACACGGGATGTTTCATATTACCATGCAATCTAATTAAGTTCACATAAGATAGATGCTTTCTAAATTGAGGCAATTCTCCACCCACAGAATTAACATAAATTTCTACCTGAGAGGTAAACTGAAATGAGAAGGAACATTAAAGCTGCTAAATGTGCTCAGCTATTTCCTGGCTGAGGACTATGAGGAAACCGATAATAATAAAATACAACTAAAAAGCCATTCATGCATCTGGAAGTTCCTCTCTTATTTTGTTCCAGAAAATGCAAAATGCTACTGCGCAGTTCATTCCATTCTGCTTTATGTCTGTCTTCACAAGGTAGGACTTTGATCCGGGGTTTTTGTTTTGATTTATTTTTACTTCAGTTGTGTGACTTGATACTAGGTATTTCACTGTGGTGATTTTAAATGCATTTAGAGAAATTATTTTCTGTAGATCTGTATGCATATGCTTGTACAGAGGGAAATGCATGCAAATGAGGAAGTGTATGCACTGATTATAGCAATTAAATCAAAAATACAGAGGAGGAGAAGAAGAACTCAACGGCATGTGACATTGCTGTGAAAGGATTACAGTGTCAAAAGGGAAGGACATAAATTACAGTATGCTCACATAAAAAGAAAAAGCTTGCGCATTATTATTGATAGTTTCTGGTTTACACACAGATGCACAGACACAAATACTTGCACACACATATTGTAACTTATTTCTACAGGTTGAAGCCACCAAATAAAATCAAAAAATACACTTTGTAAATTTGACTGTAAAAATGAAGAAAGCAAGTGGATTACTTGTGAGACTGTACTTTTGGTACTTTATACATGACTCTCCTCTCTCCAACTAGAAATTCCAAGTTCTATTAATTCTATCAAAGTTGTTACCATGCGCTTAAACAATAAATATTTATGGCCTCTGTTAGCCTTTGCGGGACAAGGGAATAACCATTGACAATCACAGAAGTAGGAACCAGAGCAATTATCTTTAACAGGCAATTCATTTTCAAAGCCCATAACATGGAGCTCACTTGCAAACTTAACATGCAAGAAAAAACTGGAAAATTCTGCCTCAGAATTTATCTCTGGATGAAATAAAGAGACAATGGAAGAGAGAGAGAGAAAAGGAGGAAGAAGGAGAGAAAAGGAGAAAGAAAGGAAGAGAAAGACAGAGAAATATAGAAAGAAATTTCTGATCCACTCCCATCCATTTCCATCCCAAAGAGTTGAAGGACACACAGTGAAAAATTTGCATTGAGCTTTCTACTCTTTGTGCAAGGATATACATTTTGCCAAAGAAATACCTGAGAAAAGAGCATTTCTTCATTTGTAGAAAGGGATAGCAATAAAATTTTAAATACTTATGGTACTGTATTTACACAGTTACTATGGATGGGGTAGATGCTATGCCACTGGCTTTTCTTTCCTCTTGAGCAGCAATGTTCTTTAGTGTTAAACCCATAACCATCTGTAAGTTTTAAAGGTCACAATGGAGAAATATAGGCTACAGTCACAGGGGAAACCCATCTTCCACATCTAGTAGGTCTTCATATTATTTTGGGGATCTGGGACACAAACATGGAGATTATTTATAGTAAAGAATGACAGCTCTAGAGCAAGCCCTTCTTGCCTTAGTAAGCTTAATCTAAATATACAGCATGGAGCTCATCCAGGTGATTTAGATAAATGATGCAGCAGTTTTCACATATTCTGTGAAAAGTTAGCTGTCGCATTAAGGCTTATATCATGGTTAAATATAGAGGTTTTATTGAACCAAGAATTCCAGTGGCACAAGTATAATATTGAAGCTGACATATACATTAGCTTTGTGTTATTGATGTTGTGGCTTCTATTTCTTTGCACCTTGAATGTAATGTGAATATCAAATAGAAATTCAGCTGGCATCAAGTTTCCCAAATTGATCACAAGTTAAAAACCTGATCTTAAATTATTTTTTTAGGATTTCTGTCTTTGTGAATAAGATAGCCTGCTCTTCAGAAAGATGTTTCATAGGAAGGTGAGTGTACTAAAAATCTTTTTAGAGGGAAGAAAAGCAACCTCATTTTACTCATGCTTCCCAAACATAGGTAGAAGCTTCTGTAATTCATGATAATCAATATGTGATTAAACCGCATCATGTTTCCCTTAGATTCTATTTCTACTTCAAATAGAGGGGGGTAATAGAGTCAAAACAAACTTCTGTCAAAAGTTCAGAGTACTTACAAAAGTCAAAAGGAGTAATCCAGTGTTATGTGTGGTGCATATGGATAGAAATAAAAATCCTACCACAGCCAAACAAAGAAAAATAGAGGGTATCAATTGTGTCCTCTAATTGTTAACTGCTAAAATAAATTGTCACAAGGCAAGTATGCACACACACATACATATATGAATATATGCATGTATAAAATTAAATTATGCATATAAATATGTGAATTTCAGTAAAGTTTTTTCCTCTTCAGTTATACTCCCTGCATTGTAGGTGAATAAAAATAAAATAAAGACCCTACATTTGCTAGGAATATTATTCATACTGAACATATCTGATTCTCTTGTGGTTTTCGTAATAAAGTAATAAAAATACCTTAGCAAAAGGTATCATATAAAAATTTGCTGATCTTAAGTCTGTGTAGTCTCACCTAGCAATTATTTGCAAAAGCCCAGGAGTGAAAAAACAATCTGTTTAATTAATCTCCATATGTTAAATAATCCCATTTATATGACTAAGAACGCATGCATAATGTCAGACGCATCTTCACTGAGGATGTGTTTATTTGTAAATTATTTTAAAATCTCTTCTCTTTAAAGGCTGGAAGACCACACTTGTGTTTGATACACTACCCAAAATGTCAAAATATGCATGTTGTTGCAAGTGAGGAGCCCCTTAGTCCTCTGGGCTAAGCAAGCATCACAATTTCAGATTTTGTTGTCAAAGACATCTCCGAAAACCACCAGTTTAATATAGGAGCACTCTTCCAGGGGCCTGGACACATACTTAGGATGTCTCATTTTTCATCCAGGTAAGACCAAGATTTGTTAAATTTGTACTGAGTGTTAGAAACTAATATTAAACTCTTTAACACTGCAAAAAACCAGCTGCAATTGCATTTTTCCTAATGTGTGTGTTTCCCCTCTGTTATTACTTCTGTTTAAAAAATGATTGAAATTTTATCCATGTAATTTACTTGTCATTTCATAGACCATATTGTTCACATACAACTACTGTTCACATTAAATTAGCTTTTACAAAAATTTACGTAATATTCACATGTTTGAAAACAGTGTGTGTGAGACAGTAACACGTAACTACAAATACTCTTCATTTTTCCTGCACATTTCTGACTTGGGATAAAGGGCTGTTTATAAAATGGAGTTTTACATTCTGAGGAAGTGGAATGTGTTCACTTTTTGTATTAGAAAAGTTAAAATTCCTTTCTCATTGTAATCTGTAATCTGACATGCTTATAAATACCCTGTCACACTCTGCCTTACACATTCCTAATCTTCTGTTGATAGTCATATTGACTTCCATTTACACTGCTTCACTCATGCCCATTCATATTGAATCAGGCTTTGTGCTTGGTTGATCGTACTGAATGAAAACCATTCTTTGCCTCTCAGGCTTTTATATTTATAGCCATTCATATTTCTTTGTTCATATTCTCTGCTTCACACATCCATGTGTATTACCTTAAGATATTTTCAGCCTGTGTAGACTTGAAAATTTAAGACCTTGTTTAGGAAAAAAAGCATCCATGAAACTGATATATTTAGGAAAAAAATCCACTTTCTGGATTTTCTTCTTTCTTGAAAAGAAAAATGGAAAGCTTTATCAAACTTGAAAAAGTTTGAAAAAATAATACAGTGGGATGTTCTTATGCAGCTCATCTGTGTTCAGCTGCTAATACCCTTCCAGTAAATAGTTCACGCTCTGATTATGTATTGACTGAGTTAGTCTACTCAAAGTATACTGAACTACTTAGTGTGGTTAAGGATGGCAAAGAATGCCACCCAAGCCTTTGGAGATTTGTAATGGGGAAATGAGTTTAAGTACGCCAAGATTACATATCTGACTGCTAGTCTTAAACTGGGGACTAAGGGGGCACTTGTCTTAAATAAAGGATCACTTCTGCTTGAAGGAGTGTTTTGACACCTATGGGACATGCATAATATGTGCTATAATACAATGGAGGTTATATTTATGCGAGTGCAGAGCTGATACAAAAATGCAAAGACAGATACCCTCTCCCTTCCTGTAGTAATAGCACTTAACTGGCACTTTTCAGTATCTGTGATATATTCGAGAGTTGCATTATACACTGCATGACAAACAGCTTCCAAACATAATACTGTATTACTCTTTTATTCGTTACTTGGTTTGCTCTTTTCCAGATGTGTATTTCAGTTACAGTGCAAAGAACATACATGCTATATTATTAATTTATAAACTTCAATGTACTTGGGAAAAGGTTTATGGGGTTTGCAACTCTGTATTTTCAGTAAAAGCATGCTACAGTTTATTAATCTTGGCTGCATTATAACCATCCATTTGTCTGTAAGACATAACAGCTACTTCACACAGTTGATTTTCTTCTTATATGTAGGTGGCTTTTATTGCAAATGATCCTCTTTCCATTATTAGTATTGACTTATAAAAATCTGATATAGATCTTCAAATGGCCACAAAATTATCCTTTTTATGGAAATGACACAAAAATGCTCTTCAACTTCAGATTTAATGCTCTGGTCTCCCTCTATCATTTTATTCTATTTCCTTACAGCATGTGGCCCAGTAGATATTTCTTGCCTTTGTCATCCAGATGAATTTAAAATGCAGCACAACAGACTAAAAAAGGGGGTAGTCTTTTAAATGGAGGTAATTTGCAAGCACAGTAGAAAATTGCTCAGGTTTACAGGGTGGAAATTTTATGACTTTTCTATGGTAGAAGCAAGGTATTCTTCCTCATGTGAAGAAAAAAAAATAAGACAAAGCAAAGCAAAACAAAACATAACCCTGTTTTGTTTTCTCATCCAGGTAAAGGTTGTATTCACCATGTCTAAAATTCCTTCCTGATATGAACTGACAGAAGAAAATCTCTGCCAGGAGTGAGGTCCTAGCATCTGCTCCAGTGGCTCCCAGTGACTGTCTGTGGTCAACGTGAATTAGAATAAAGTGCTAGAGCAACTTTATCATCTACTGGAGGAGGCACCTGCCTTGTTGAACTTTCTAAACCAGACAGCTTGGTATTGATCCCATATACCTCAATAAGTTAGGGGCCAACATGTTGACCGTATACTTTTTGCTGTTACGCAAGAATATTGTACCATATTAAGTAGCCACCATTAGAAGGATGATAGTAGCAAAATACAGCATCATTTTGCACACGGTAATTTTAAATGCATTTTAAAGCCTCTTAAAAATCAAACACCAACTGTCAAGAGTCCGAGGCAGTGGAAACACAGCAGATGTTTCAGGGGAAAAGCAGCAAATGCTCCTGGGGTGGCTCTTACCTCTACAGAAGCACAGAAGACTCCATGGAGCAGAAGGGGGAGTAAGTGTGTATATATATGTAAAAATAAATAAATAAATAAATATGTTGCCATATCCCTAGCTAGTGTAAATCAAGATGGCTTAATCTATGCCCTGACAATGTAAAAAAAATTGAGGACCTCATATGCTACTGTATCATACACCCATTCTTCATGGATTTGGAGTAACAGCAGTTTCATAGTCCCATGAAGTCCTTTGCTAATTGCTTGCTTAGAAGCTGAAAAGGGTTTGGGGCTTAGTTTGGCTGCAGAAGAAGGGGAGTGTGGAATGTGGTTTCACAGTTTTGAGGTTTTTCTTCTTTCAAAGTAATGGGTTCAAACATTAAACTATCTATTACACACTTCACAGCCTGTGTGTTTCAAATTTTTTTAACCAAGTGCATACTGTCAGACAATTTCAGAGGCTCCCAGAAGACAGCAGTACATGTAGCTGGTACGAATAATGTTTGTAAATGTGAGTAATGCGCTTCCTGAAAAACAGTATATTTTTCTGTATATGTCTTTTTATTACCTGCAGCTCTTTTATCAGCCAACATCTGAATCTTTGATTCAAGCTCTTTCCTTTTTCCCATGCTAATACCTGTTAACACTGAACTATTACAGTTCAGGCTGTAAACAGCACAGAAATACTCAGCATTGCTGATGTCAAGAATCTTCAGCATGGTTCCAGACTTTACAGGGTATATTCAAATAAATAGATCAGCCTTCTGTCATGTTTCAGCTTGACATTCTTGAGGCAGTACAAATAACCTGCTTGGTAAAGTGCAAAAAGCATTGGAGCAACAGATGAAAAGTTTGTTTTCTGTACTTCTACTTAGTAAAAATAAAATACATTTTCATGATAAATAGTAACACACCTTCATGTAGGTATTTCTCTTAAATCATTAAGGCTCAGATTCCTGTTCAAATAATTTTTTTCCAAAAATCTTCCTGAAGGAAACACAGGGAAAAAGAAGAATCCCTTTAAGATGTGTCACCAATCCAAATCCATCACTCCAAATGTGCCTGTGGTACTTTCCAGGCCACTGCTTCACCAGTTGCACATTTTTTAAATCCTCCCACTGCATGATCCATATCACCTTCTGTTTCACAATGTTTAGCACTGCACCCATCCAAGTGAACCAGATTATTCGCAGTAATTGAGGTTATTCACTGTCATCTGGACTATGCATCTTCTGCCTAGCAACAGTGACACTTGTGGACCTGTATGGCATTCAGAGAGATGTTTTTGAAGTGATACATGATCAGGGGTAGCTCCCCAGTGTAGTCTTCAGACACTGCTATTCTTATTGCCCAAACTCAGCTGCCACATGCTTATGTCAGAGATCAGAGATCAAACAGGCTGCAATTTATACACAGACACAAATATAATATATATTCACATATTTATGATATTAACAAAAGGTATATATATATGAAAAATCTTTTTGTACCTGTATGTATTTTACAATATATTTTACATATATTTTTATATATGGCATTTTGAGTATTATACAATATATTTTACATACAGAAATAAGCTCCATATATGTACACATAGATACTATGTACACCACACACACTTTTATGCAAATTTAAATACCTACACATATTCATACATTTTAGTATGAGTATCACTTTCCTGTCATTGTTAATTAGGATTCATAGTGATAATGTTGATAGAGCCTTAACAAATAAAACATGACAGGCATTGCAGTTTTGGGCAATTATACTACACATCAGGTGATGTTTGCTGGCACTAAGACAAATAGCTATCATAACACAAGAACTCCAAAAAACTCTCGGTAATGTTTCAGTCTGAGTACCATGTTGCCATTTTGAAATGCTATATGATACATAAAAATAAGGAAGAAAAATGGTTCTGTCCAAACTTGCTGGGGTTATGGTCATGCTAATGACATTGATGTCAAACAGCCAAAAAAGATTCAAATGCTTTCTGAGCTGCAAGCTTTTCACTGAATTATACTGATATTAATAGATGACACTGTAGTTTGTATCTTTTTTCTGTGCGAGCTATGGAACAGAATAGATAGTCTAAAAAGCAGATGATTTTGTTTCTTTACAGGCAAAAGTAAATTAAGACAAGATTTGGAAGAGCTCTTTCATCAGATCGAAACATGTATGTCAATTTTGATATGGGGTTATGTTATTTGTAATTTTTGTAATCATTCTAGGAAGAAGGATATGTTCATATGTTACACAGACCTAATTCTAAAAAAGGAAACATGAGGCAGAGTCTTGGCAGAATGAGGATGGCTGTAACCTGACCTAAAGCTTAAGCTTCAAAATCCCTCATAAAGTGTGTTAGTCCTCAATTCTTTAGATACTTCATGATCCTGCGCAAGCCCAGAAATGTACCAGCATGGCAAGGCAGTATAAGCAAGGCTCAATCTTTCCTTTAGGATGAGGAAATCCAGGAGTATCTGCCATCCCTCTTGATGCTGATCTTCCCTCCTGTGAGATAAGTTCAGGTGTTACGTTCAACTCCTAGAGCTGAAAGCTATGTTGTTTTTTTAAAGAGAAGTAAGTGACTTCTTTTAATTCCTAGACCAGGAGCACTTCCTAGCAAGTAATACCTGTGCTACAGACTGATTGCCAAAGATTGCACCATGTTAGGTTTATAATCAATCAATCAATCAATCAATCAATTAGCTCTTCCTCCCTCCGAGTGACCCAATTGCTGGGCTGCAGCCCCAGTGTCAGTGGCCTCAGTCACATTCCCATTTGGAGATGTATATATCCACTCTCACAGCATCACTTCCGTACATATGCTAAACCTCCTCATGCCTCTGTTGTTCCTGGTCAGGGATGATACATCACTGCACTTTCTTAGAAGACAGCTGTATTATAAAATGCAGCTGTAATCCTATATATAAAACATACAGATGGAATAGTGGATTAGAACTAGGCCAACAAAGATATCAATCAAAGTAGTTTAACTGTCAATTACTGTGTTTGGTAATTAACTAATACTTAATGAATTTCCTCTTAGCTGTCTCCTTTAAAGCCAATTAAATGCTTGAACAGACCTTACGTGTTTAATAAACTAATAAGAAAGATTCATTTATAGCGTATGCATTTTTGAATAATTACTAAGCAGCTGTTCTTATCTACAGTATTTTTATTAAACACCAGCAATCAGTTTAAACAATAATTCAGTATTTAAAATGCATGGTTTGAGAACTTGGTTATATTAATTTGTGATGCTTCTTTGAGTAATTTTATTTGGTACACATGGTTCGTGATTTGTGAACACACATTGAATTTAATTTTAGTTGCTGGTAGTAAGTTACTTAGAACTTGAAATTCCATTGTCCTGCAATGTAATTATTTTGTTATCTGTAAAGTATTGCCATTTGGTTAAGTACCAGGCACAAACACTACAAAACCAATGTTGATTCCCACACAAGTGTTGGCTTATCCAACCTAGTATGATTTTCCATCAGTGGTCGTGAAAGCCTTTTCCTCCAGCCCTTCCCTTTTGGGCTGAACACATTAACCTATTCAAAGTAGCGCTTTGCAGTGTGCATGTCATCCCCACAAAATGCATAGCCATATCCTGTGTACAGAATCATAGAACAGCTAGGGTTGGAAAGGAGCCCCAAGATCACCTAGTTCCAATCCCCATGCCATGGGCAGGGACATCTCTCACTGGCAGTGACACTTCTCACTAAATACAAGGTCAGATTAATTTCTTGTCACTGTCAGAGGGAAGCTCATTGTATCCTGTTCATCTTAATTTCCTTATTTAATCAGATGTCAAAGTGTTTCCGTTATTATGATACCTCAGTTTCATTATTTGTGAGGGAAGAACAGCTATAGGCTTTTCTAAGCACTTTGATTTGTATGAAAGAATACTGATCTGATCTGATTCCCTTACCCTTTCAAATGTAAAATTATTATTATTGATGCTAATATGAAAACAATGGGGCTTAATTTATTTCTACATTTGTGTGTCATTTAATTAGTATGGTAATAAGAAAAAAGAATCAATAAAGATTCATATAGAAGATGTTAAATATATTTGTCTTAGAAAAACACTAAAAAGAGTTTGGCAATGTCATGGTTTCAGCAGTAGCAGTCATTTTTCTCCTTCTCGGTAGCTGGTGCAGCACTGTGTTTTCGACTTGTGGCCTGAGAACAGTGTTGATCACACCAATGTTTTAGTTACTGCTTAGTACATTTTGGTCTGGCCAAGGACTTTCAGAGCCTCACACTCTGCCAGGGAGGAGGGGGAGCCGGGAGGAAGCAGAGACAGGGCATCTGACCCAAACTGACCAAAGAGGTATTCCATACCACAGCACGTCATGCCCAGGATGCAGAAACGGAGAGCAGAGACCCGGAAGGGTGGTGGGGGTGCACGGCTTGATTGGGCTGGGTATACGTGGTGAGCTGTTGTATTCTCTTCCTTTATTTCTCTTGCTGTTATTATTACTAGTGGTAGCAGTAGTGGTTTGTGTTATACCATAGTTAGTAAACTGTTCTTATCTCCACCTGTGGGAGTTGCATTCTTTTGACTCTCCATGTAGGAAACTGCGCGGCTGATTTACGGTTGAAACCACGACACCACGTATAAATACCTATGGTCTACCTAAGTATGGGGGATTTTAAATTTCTATATGAATGACAAGCAGAACAAAAACACTGAATAAAAGAAGAAATAGCCTATTTTGTCCAAGTAACAGTAAAGTGGAAATCAGCAATATGACAATATGTATTGCTTATTAACGTAATTAATTATTACTGGTCTCATATTAATTAACAAGTAAAGGAAAATTAATGGCAAGCTTGAGAAATCTGTGCCTCATTTCACACAATGGAACAGAATTTGACCATCTGAAGTGTCTCTCCTCCTGTGGCAGGATTCAATCTGTACTTTAAAAGTAAAAAACCCTCCCAAACCAGTCACAGCAGTGCTATTATCCATTAGAATTTAGAAGGAATGAAACGACATGAAATTTGGCATATGGCCCAGGCCAGAATGAGGCTGTTGCAGACTAGCCTGACACTGATATAGCCTCTGGTTTCCACTGAAGTACTGAAAGGCTTCATGGCTGCAGCAAAGCCCCACAATTCTGTGCTCGCTGCCAGGGCCTTGCTCTAAAAAAGGCTGATTCATGGCAAAGGGAGGTGGTGCAGCCAAGAGCTGAGCGTGGCCTGGAAATGGCAGACAGGGCTGAGGATCACATTATAACTGATACAGAGATTATTGGTCAGGTATTTGACTATGCAGACCAAGAAGAGGCTCAGGATTCCTTTTGGAGATAAAGCAGTTTCCTGTGCAACGTTAACAACTTGAGTTCAGAGGATGGACATCAGTAGGTATTTACTACGTGAAAAAGGATGGTCGAATAATGCACCAACATGCTTTTCATAACGTTATTTCTTTCCAAAAAAGAAAGCAATTATAAGCTATTTTCATGGCCTCATGATCATCATTTCCCATAGAAAGTTCAGAGACTATCAATGAAATATACAGAAATATCTGAAATGCTGATTGTCACTATGTAATTGCTACAACTCTGAAACACGTTTAGTAGGAATTATCTGGGCACTCAAACAACTTCATCTTTGGAAATAACATAAAAGTGACACTTCAGTCCCCATCTGCAAACCTAACAAAGTACTATGCAAGGAAAAATGTTACATACAAGTCAGACAAAGACACGAGCCCTGTAGGTGCAGGGTACATAACAGGATTTTTCTAGGCAATGCTACAACAACATTTGCAGGTTTTTAGAAAATAAAGGAAAACTGCTGAGATGGATGGAGTGGCAAATGGTCTGCCTTAAGAGCTTTCCAAAGTATTTTTACAGGCTGGTGTTTGTTTGACCCGGTAAAACAAAGGTTGTGAAGATACAGATACTTTTTCCATATGTACATATAAGAAATAGGAAGAAAAGATGCTTAAGCAAAAGGCAGTGTTAGCATTAACCATAAATATGTTGCAGACATGTGGAGGACATTTCTGATAATCAGTGAAGTTCTGAAACAAATGTCTAACAAGAGTAATGGAATGAGGAGAAATCTAAGGAGCTTTTAAGTGGAGCTTTAGCAGTGAAGAAGTTCGCAAATAAAATACCATTCTTACAAATGAGAATATTCACTAATTGATAACTTTATTATTATTGTTAACTTTAACATAGGGAAAAGATAAAGAATTGCAGCAATTTGAAAAAATAACAAAGAAAACTACCTAAAGACACAAACTTCCTTGAGCTTTATCGTTGTTTTTCTAAAACGGGCAAAAGTTACTCCTACAGAAAATTTGTTTCCAGTTCCATCTTTTCCCAGTAATATCAGCATGACATACGTTTGATCTGAAATGATACTAACAAATGCCGCTCTTTGTTTCATCCCAGTATAGAAATGTCTACTAAAAAAAGTGATTTGCTGGCTAACTGATTTGGTGGGTTCTTTTCAACAAACTATATCGCTCTTAACACCACATGATATGGCTTACAAATGTTAACAGCAATATATTACCACAGAAAGTATAATACTTTCAATTTAATATTCTAAATGTTGGCTTAAAGTGAACATCATCTTAAGAAAACTGAACCATTGTCAAGACATCAACCTGCAGTTCTAACAATAGGAAACTGAAGTCTTCATTTAATAAGAAATTATCATCTTCCTGCGTCAATTAAGAGTCCGTCTTTACTATCTCACTTCTAAAATCTTTGCTGTTTTACTTGTTCTTAGTAGTTATTCTTAAGATCTCTGTAATATTCTAGGGAGTATCTAAATATTAGTGTGTTCTATCTGGTATTTCTCATCTGGGGTTAGATTCCTCTGCTGCATTACTTCTCCATGGACATGGCAGCTGTTAAATAAGATGAGTAAATTCAGGTCTTCCATTACTGTGGCAGCAAAATATAAAGAACAACAAGTGGTCCAGTGTTTTATTCTGGGTAACTCATATTTAAATTGATTTTCCCTAAAATAGAATTTTTATAATTACTCTTTCCTGTTCTGTGTCTGCCTTTAAGGAACAATTACCAAGGAGGAATACCCACCATACCTGTTAAGAGAAATTGCAGTTGAAGAGTTTAAAACCCCTACCCGAAAATGACATAAGCACCAAACTACAGTAAAGGACTGAATTCCCAGGGAGTGGGCATCCACATTGTTTTAAAATAGGCACTCATTTAAAATACCAACAATGAACTAAAATTAGTTGCTGACATTTCAAATGTAGCCAACCGTACAACTCAGAATGAAGAGAAATACCCTGATTATTGTGTTTTGTTCCATATATTTTTGGTACTTTCTTCACTCTTATTTGGCAATACTGTCCCAGAATGTCAGACATCTACACTATGTATAATTTTGGTAGCACTGAAAACTGAGCACACTGTAATGAAAAGGAATCGAGCTGTCTCGTTTCACCTCCAAAACTGAGCAAAACGCATGACATAGACAAACTGCAAGAATGAAGAGAATTAAATTCAGTTCTTCTTTCACTTTTAATATCCTAAGACATAGATTCCGAAAAAAGGTATGTCACCAGCTGCGTGCAACAGCCACAGCAAAAAACAACTGCTGCTTGCTCCCCGTTCCCCAGAGGGCAGTGACCAGGAACAGATGCAAAAAGAAAGACTCTAAGAGCATTCCCCCGGTATCTTTCACAGCTCCTGGCAATCTGCAGTCTGGGGACTTCAGGAGCTGGAGGTTACATCAGCATCTTCCTGTTTAGTAGTCCTCAACAGACCTTTCTTTCATGAATTGTCTAATCATTTTTTAAACCTATATATATTTTGGCATACAACACATCCTGTAGCGATGGATCCCATGACTTAATTGTGTGTTGTGCAAAATGAGTACTTCCTTTTGTTTGCTCTCAATCCACAGCACAACCATGTTATCTGATGCCTTATAGGTGCTGTGTTCAGAGAACAGAATAGTACTGCCTTGCCATTTAAAACCTCTGTCCCATGTTTTCTGACTCTTCCCCACTGAAGAGTCACAGACTGTTCATGTCTCTTCCATGGCCACGTATACTTGACCATTCCCAATATCTTCCCTACTTTCCCTAGTTCCATATTGTCTTTTTAGGAGAAAGCTGATAGAACTTCACATCATATTCCAAATGAAGATATGCGATTGAGTACACTGGCATACAGCAATGTTTGATTTAATTTTGCATTTTCTTGCTAATAATTTCCAATATTTTATTAGCCTTTTTCACTCACTTGAAGTGTCAAGGTGACATTTTCAGGGAGCTGTTCATAAGCAATTCTCAAAACAATTTTCTCAGCTTTAATTTTGACTAACATCTTCAAAAATAACTTAGCACCAGAAAAACTGATCAATTCACTACTCCTGGTCACTTCTTTAGTTCAGCTGTGAATATATTTAACAGCAAAGATTCCCAACCTAGATGTCTGGAGGACAGCACTAGTTTCTAATGAAAAATTAGAACAACTGATTTTTAGCTCTATTATATCTGCTTCTCATTTCTATTTATTCTAACTTTTTTCCTACCAGCACCTGAACACAAGGCAGGACTTCAGCCTGGGCACCGTAAAGGAGAAATCAAACTTTCTTCAAAAGAGTGTACACAAGTTCATGTAATTCATTAAGCTTTCCTGCCTTATCTTTCCTCCTGCATGTGCATTTTATGCATTTATTATCTATGCAGCTTCTCTGACAGAATCTCTACTCTGGAGAAAATGGTTTTCTTCAGCCATTTATGCCTTCAGCAACACGTTTCTCAAAATCTTCTTAGGGCTGCATCGTGGTTTTATATTTATATATGATCTGGTTTTATATTTAACCAGCCAAGGTTATGCCCTTTTTCCACCTCCCATTTTGAGCCAGATGCTTTTTTATTTATGAAAGTCTCCTTTTGCTCTCCTGTTTAACCATGCTGCTCCTTTTTGATAGAGCTATATATTTCCTCAAAGCCTCTAAAACAGCATAACAGCCCTAAGAAATATTTGCAAGCAGTACTACCAACTCATTCTATAATAGTTATATATATATTACCTTGAAACACTGTTGTTAAATGCAGTGAAAGTATAAAGAAGGCATTTATTGCTTAAAGTAGAAAAATTCCATTGTTATTAATTTTGGGAAGGGTTTTAATGTTGGCACTGAAACACTTGTAACTACCTAATAAGAGGATTAGTTACCTGAGGCATATATCACAAAGAATGGAGACTCTCTCACATCCAGCATATTGATTTCCAGAGACTGCAAATGAAAAAAAGGTACCTACACCTTCTTTGGTGAATTATTGATTAGCTCAGCCTTAAAAGTGCCCACTTCTCTGCACTGATTGCAGGGGGAGTTTGGATAATGAGCTCTTACATTGACATCTATGCTGTAGATACTTAAAATTAGGTGACATAACTCCTGCCAAGAGGAAACTCTGTCATGACACTTTTCTACTCACTATATGCTGACAATGAAGATGACACAGTACGGGAGATGTGACATTCTGCCACTACTATTAGGAGTGTAATAAGTTCCGTACTGGAGTGGTGGTCCGTAGGTTTTTACAGATTGAAAAAACACTGAACACTCACATCACACCTCTATTTGGCAAGGTGATATAAAAACACTGTGATAGAAAAGCACTGTGACCGGATTTAAGCCAGTTGACTGCAGAAAAAAAACATCTGAAAGAGAGGTCTGTTGTTGCAGCAAACCCAAAACCATCATCTGATGTTCAGTATGGATGGGTTCTCAACCTGCATTAGGTGGAAACCTGGTACTGCTTATTTATTTTTGAATTGTGGAGCCTTGACTCCTTGATCCTCATGATTTTCAGGTTTACAGTCAGAGCAGAAGACTTCATTTACTGTGACTAATGCGTAATTTATATTGTGATCTTGGCCACAACATTTATTCTTGCGATTGTGTTGGGAAGTGATGCTCACTTATTCCCAGCTTCTTAGTTAAGCAGTGTAGAACAACAGTCTGCATATTCTTTTCCAATTTTTTCCAGCTATAACTCTAACTCAAGCTGCTTTCAGCACTGACCTTTTCCATTACTTGCAAACAAGGCCAACATTTTCTGTGGGCCTTTTACATTACTCTCCTATAGATCAGTATGCCTGTGGTTTTGCCTCCTAGTGCCTGTCATGTTGGCAATTACTATGCTTTTGGAGACTAAGAATGGAAGTTCTGCAAGTGGTGAAATTGTGGAATATATCTTTTTTATGGTCACTTTCCAGATAAGCTTCAAAGCCAGGTCTCCCTAGGTTTCTACCGTTGGAGATTTTGTGCACCCATGGAGACTAACAGAAGCTGAATGTTGCTATGGAAATTGCGATATTAACTACTGTCCCATGGGCTGCAGCCTCTGTTGGATCCCAATTCTCCTCAAATTAAAAACAGTGGCAGAACTCCAGCATTATTTACTTGTAGGGAAGGGTAAGATACATAGGAAACCCTGGGCAAGCTGGTAAAAAGTTTGTCTTCAGCTAAATAAAATATGTCATTTGTCCCGAATGATCTTTCTCTGCCAGCACAGAATGACAGCAAAATATAGCTCTTTGCAATGTACCAGTGGAAGTGAAGAAATTTTCTTGCTGTCCTCAACCACATTCACAAAATACAACAGAACTGCTCCAGGTTAGAAGGTTCCAGCTGTCAGTGAAAGTTTAAGGAGCTTCCCAGGATCTGAAATGTCTGGGATGTGTATGTACCTGCAGGACATGAGACATATGACATATTTTAATCCTTCTACCTCTGCAGATCAAAACTGCCATTTTCAGCCTAGACGATTCCAAGGAAACATCACCATTTGCATCTTGCTCTGCTTTTTCAGCATACCTAGTCCAGACTCTCTTAACAGCCTGCTTTCTACTATAGAAACACCCACCATAACATTGAGCCCAATATTCAGTGCATGCAGGTCATGCTTTTCTCTCACAGTAACATTCACATCAAACACAGGCAGCAAAGCAGGAGGTGCAGGCACACTAAACAGCTTGGAAAGGAATGCAGAAGACCTCAGAAGCCTATAAAATGCTGAATGGTTAGGTTGATTTAAAAGCTAAAAGTTGTCTCATATGCACATGTACAACATTAAGTAAACTTACTAAAGGCGATATGTACTGTATCTGTTTGATGTGTTTGAACAATAATTGGGGCATGAATAGTTAGTGCAAATATCTTCCACTTTGGATTTTGGTTTATGTATGCAACATCTAGCAAACTGTGACTGCAATTACAACAGGCACGCTGAGTCAGTATTTTTGTCTTCAACTGATTCAATCCAAACACCTGGCAAGAGTATTTTTCTCACTGTTTCAGATCATTTCAAGATTTCCACCTGTCCTGGGTTCAGCAGTAGCAGTCATTTTTCTTCTTCTCAGTAGCTGGTGCTGTGCTGTGATTTTGACTTTTGGCCTGGGAACAGCACTGATAACACCGACGTTTTCAGTTACTGGCCAGTAATGTTTACTCTGGCCAAGGACTTTCTGAGCCTCATGCTCCGCCAGGGAGGAGGGGAAGCCGGGAGGAAGCAGAGACAGAACACCTGACCCAAACTGACCAAAGAGGTATTCCATACCACAGCACGTCATGCCCAGGATATAAACTGGGGGCAGTTTCATAGAATCCTAGAGTAGTTAGGGTTGGAAAGGACTGTAAGATCATCCAGTTCCAGCCCCCCTGCCATGGGCAGGGACACCTCCCACTAAACCATGCCACCCAAGGGTCTGTCCAACCCAGCCTCGAACACTGGTTTCCCAGAAGGGTTAGACCACTTCTGGCTCTGGCTGGGTATCAATTGGTGAGTGGTGAGCGGTTGCATTCTCTTCCCTTGTTATTTCCCTCATCATTATTACTACTGGTGGTAGCAGCAGTGGTTTGTGTTATACTTTAGACACTGGACTGGTCTTATCTCAACCTGTGGGAGTTACATACTTTTGATTCTCCTCCCCATCCCCCCAGAACCAGAGAGGGAAGAAAGGGGGGGAATGAGCATGTGAACTGTGTGGCTGATTTATGGCTGGGCTTCAACCACACCATTCCTTAAACAAACGCACATATGTCACTAGTATCCTACAACCTTCACAAAAGTGGTCCATGAACTTCCAGTTCTTATCATTTGTTAATATTATTTTAAAAAATGCATGAGGCATTAAAAGAAATAAAGGACGGTGAGTAAATGTTTGTCAAACCTTATTGCATCATCAGTCACAAAGCAGATGCAGTGAAATCACAGTATTTGTATTGGGTTTGCATGGCAAGGTTTTGGTAGCGGGGGGGGTACAGGGGTAGCTTCTTCAAGAAGCTGCTGGAAGCTTCTCCCATGTCCGATAGAGCCAATGCTCCAAGACAGACCCACACTGGAGCAGTTTGTAAGGAACTGTAGCCTGTGGGAAGGACTCACATCAGAGAACCTCATGGAGGACTGTCTCCCATAGGAGAAACCCCACACTGGATTAGGGGCAGAGTGTGAGGAGTTGCTCCCTGTGGAGGATGGAGCGGCAGAGACATGTGATGAGCTGACCATAGCCCCCATTGCCTGTCCTCCTGCACCACTGCTGAGGGAGGAGGTAGAGAAAATCAGCAGTAAAGTTAGAAGAGGGGACACGCAGCCTTTGCTTTTGCTTTATTAAACTGCCTTTATATTGACAGGAGTGGTTTTTCCATCTCATTTTCCCCTCCCTGTCTTGCTGAGGAGGGGAGTGACAGAGTCTTAATGGGTGCCTGGTGTCCAGCCAGGGTCAACTCACCACACTATTTTACCTTGAAACGTATTACTGCTGATCCTCTCTTAAGCAAGCAAGCTAAACTCAGAAGCTGGATGCAGACCAAATCTTTCCAGTTTTAAATAAACTTCTTTTCTGTTTTGCCCTATTATTCAATAAAATGTTCCCAAAACAATGGTTTCATAAGCTATAAACAAGTTTGGCATTTAAATAATTAATTTGAATGGAGGAACAGAGAATATATTAAAGGCTTGTGCCTTCAGTCAATAACGCTAGCAATATTTCTAAGTTTTAGTGCAGAAAAGAACTCCCAGCTTCTAAACAAGACCAAGGTCTGCTCATGCCAAATGATCTGCAGGCACATCCTGCAGCGCCTCTGCCTTTTACACTTCTGCAGGAGGCGGAGAGAAGTATGGGGCAAGGCAAACTAAAATCTTATGCATTTGTTGTTGTTGTAGACCAAAAAACTTATGCAATTTATTAGCAAGTTTTTCCTTTGCTATTTTTCCATTCCCTTCTTTGATTCAGTAGAGAGAGGCTGTTGCTGGGCTGTTCTCAGTGCTGAAGAATACCCCTGGCTGCCCCTTGAATCCCCACAGAGCCAAAAATGAACTTCCACTGGACTTCAACCAGACTCAGAGAAGCCACAGGGCTATTTAGACATTTTCTCTTTAATAACTTATTAATTTGCATTTGTACTGTAGAAAGAAGCCTTTCCCACGAACCTCCTAGCTCCTTTCCATCAGGCTGCTTGTCGACAAAACCTGGGAGGCTGCCAGTGCCAAGCCACAGCCATACATTCAATTCAAGGCAGAAATAATGCAAGGGAAGATAAGACTACATAAGGATTTTATGAACTATAAAAGGACTATGTGATGGAGCATTTCTTAAGCATGGCTTGCATTTGCTTTGGGAATGGAACCAGAATCTCTTCTGCTTGCGAAGAAAGAAAATTTACCCCAGTGGAATGATCTTCGTAAGTTCTTCTGTACAACTGAAGAACCACATTAAGCACCTAAAATTTGCCTTACATAAATATAAGGTGCTGTGCTGGCACACACAGTTATGAGCATCACTGCAGGGCAAATTTCAGCTATGGTATGTATTTGCCTATCTAGCATCTAAAGATCTGGGCAAAGCATTTTGCACACAAATATATACCTCAGGAAAGAGGGAGAAAAGCACTGGCTCCTCTTAATGAATGTAGCAGTCATTTGGGAAATCCCCCCAAGGACTTTGCTTTAAAAATTATTGGGCAAAGGTGTCTGAGAATGTGAATTTCCAGAGTGCTGTGAGAAGTGAAACTGCGTCCGTCAAAAGGAACTGGTTTCCTGTTTCTATTCTTCTTGCCTTTCATTTTTCAGATATTTAAGCTAGATAATGAAAAGCCATTCCAGACCATTTTAGGTATTGCTGGGATGAGGTAAGGCGGTTTTCTATTTGAAGGAGAATCATTTTTCATTGTCTTCTGGTATAAACAGGTAGAGACTTTTTTGCTTTCCCCTTACTTTCAACTGACATAAAAATCTTAACATCTTCCGAAGAGCAGTATGGAATTTATCCATTCCATTTGCTTTAGCCCACAGTACACCAATAGGAATTACTGACTATAGCTACTCTTTCCCTTGAAAATCTGGAATGTACAAATTTCACATTAAGTTGGTTGTATGTGATTTCATAATTTCATTATCCTTTTTTCACTTCCTTCTCTCTTCATTGGTTTTGAAATACACGTGGAGTGTAAAGAAAGCACCTACCTCATCCAGACCTTTTGACTTTTCATACAATAGCAGACTGACGTAATTGAGACCAGGATCTCAATTTTATGTTGTATTTAAAGATGGGTCTAGGAACCCATCTCCCACCCTCTACTTTATCAGTATCTGGACATACAAGTATATGGATCTACACCTCCCAGCATATCACCAACACTTTCTGGACCTTTTAAAGTACCACCCATGCAACAGTTGAGTCAACTGAGCAAAAGTTAACAGTGTGCATAACAGCAATATTTCTCAGGGACTGGGGCTTGACTAAAGACATCGACAGCTAAAGGCAATCCACTTCTGAATTATAAAAAATTACTGGAGAGAAAAGTCGATGAAAAACAGTGTGCTTCATGGTCATTCTACATTTCTTAATTCTCAGGCCTTGCTTTGATCAGTCTTTTCAACCCACAAATCTTTCAGAATCCAGACTAAACACTGCAAACCAGCCCACTGCTTTTGGGTCTTGGAAACAGACATCTCTTACAGCTGACAGGCTGCATATTGTCAGGTGTAAAAACTATCAAGAGCCATTATGCAAGCTCAATTCACACTCATTTCACAGCCCCAACTTTGCTGATGAAGTTTCTTGTATATGAAATAACAGAACTGCTAGTTTTCATGAAAAATCAAAACACCACCATAATTTATCTATATAGAAAACTTCCTCAGATGACAATTCACTTCATTCCTCAAACTACTCATGTGAATTTCTCAAACTGATCAGGCTCTTTTCAGAGCTAAATTGTACTTCTGAGTTCTAAAACTTACATAGACTCATTTTTCAGGGAAAATGTATTTGCAGATCAATGAGCCCAAGGCTGGCTGCATCAGGCTTTGAGTGAAATGGATATGCCATGTGCAATCTACTGTTTCTCATTCCAGGATGAGGTCACTGGATTTAACCACTTTCACATTATGCAGCTTTATAAGGAAAATAGTTTTTGTCGAATCAGCAGTTTTTGACTCGTCTCAAGAGCTTTTGGAATTTTTTTCAAGTTAATATAAAAGTTGTTACAAAAACAAAGATTAAGATTATTAAAAATAGAAGCCTGTGTAAATATTTCTAAAACCATATTTAAATTGGGCAGATTACCAAAAATACTCACTGACTGCAATGGGAAAGACAAATACATGATTTTCTTGAAAACATGCCATTTATTAAGTAGCTTAATTTGTGGCTTCTCTTTGGACTCCTGAAAGTGTCTTAACATCCTTTCGTATTCCGAAACTAGAGGGGAGAGTTTTGACCATCTCCTAACACATTCAACTTAAATGCACCCAATGAGTCTTACATCTAACCTAAAACCATGTCATTGATCTATGGAACTGCTCAAGTACAGCCCAAAAACCAGACACTGATTTACAACATGAAAAGCCATGGGGATTTCCAGTCCTTTACTTCAGGGCACAGTCCTCACGAGCGACTGTGTGGTTACATACCAATCCTGCCCTTTTTCAATGTTCAGCATTATAAAACACCCTTCAGTCCAAGTCCTGCAGCTTTCAACTGATTAATTTCCAGTATAGATGACCTGAAAGCAGTGTGACACAGCACTAAGCTATAGAGCAACCCCTTAGCAAGTGCAAAATTAATAAATATTATACTTGGCAAGATTTTTACTAAACTCTCACTGGTCTCAGTTCTGCTTTAGGACTGGCACCTATCTTTGCGCCAGCACCAAAGTCAACTTTCAGCAGTGCAGATGTGGCACAACATAGTTCTGCTAAGTCAAGTACTGTTAAAATACACATCTTTAATTTATTTGATTCCCTTTTTCATTGGACAAATGGCCACCTTTTGGAACAGCACTTGCAGCTTGACTCCATCATCTCAGATTTTCTCAGACAAAAAAAAATTATCCATCCTCTGCAGCTTTTGCGCAAGGATTTGCTTTGGCACTGCACTTCCTTCCCCAGCCCCTGCCAAATGCCAGAATGTTTGGAGAGAGAACATTGCATTTTTCACCATAAAAACAAAGCAACACAGTAATAAAGGAGTAGTTACGGGAGCAAGACTGCTATTTTCCCACCTAGAGTACACTGTGATGAGGAGTAGTTGACTGCAACGGAGGCTGCCTGTGATGTGCGACAGCTTTCCCAACACAAATATGTAACCCTAAAGAAACTGTCACAGCAGTAAGCCATGGTGGTTTTATTATTCACATATAGAATTACTAAAATGCTTTGGTCCTTTTGAGTTCACATGGTGACAACTAGGAAAAAAAAAAAAAAAAAAAAAAAGTAAAAATCTTAAAAACACCAGGTTTATATTTCCTTTTCTTTTCAAAGAAACTAATGTAAAGAACAGCGTCCCTCTGGCCTGCAGGCACCTCTCCAGCCAGCAATTACAATTGAAAAGAATTACAGCTGCAATCTAGCTGAAGAAATTGTCTTATCTGCTCCATGAATGCACACTTGGGAGGATTCTTAAATGCTATTTTATATCCCTGGAGAAGAGTCACACGGAGACAATGATGAAAAAGGCAGCTGTTTTGGATGTGTATAGTTCTAACCACTAACATGGGCCATGTGATCTATGCCTGTGGATAGTATGACTACTGCTCATTAAAATTTTATCATAGGTTGCTCCATATCTTATTCATAGTGCAGAAGCTCAAATGAGACCCAAACAGTCAGCCTGGAACCTCCAGAATAAATGTTTGGAAACAGTGGAGGGACAGTCCATAAAAATTGTCCAATTTTAAAAGAATAAAAAAGTCTTTAAATTTATCTGACTGCTGCCAGCTATGTCTTCCTGAACACAAGTAATATTTCACCAACATGGACTCTCCCAGTGACAAGAAAGATAGGAGATATATTCTGAAAATTAGTTTCAAAGAAATCAATCTAGAAAATGCTGAAGAAGAATTTTCACCCACAACTCTTTCTAAAAAAAAAATATCTCTATTTTTCCTTTTGAAAAGCAAGGTACAAGTGAATCAGTGTGGAAGGACTGAAAGTTGTCAGTCTTCTCTAGTGAATGGCACAGGGTAAAGGAAGTCTTCTGATAGAACCATCTTCCAGCATCTCTGCTCACTACTGCTTGGTACTTGCTCCTTGTGCTTTTACATAAGCAGGAAGTACATGAGACCCCATTGTCCTTAAAGAAATTACCCTAATCATGACTCAGCCACATTTGAAGTACCAATTCCAGATCATTTCAAAATAAATATTCTTGAGCTAGTCCAGCCAATTTTAATGAATATTAAAGCAGATTTAAGGTGGATTAATCACAAAACCAGTGAGAAAACTGTTAGGTAGAAACAGCTGAAACTCTAATTTACTTACACAGGTTCTAAACAAATTCCCAGAAACACACACAAATAGGGAGGTCCCAAGGTATTTGTTCATATATATTTAGTTAGCTGTTAGTCAGCCAAAACAGACTAAAGCAAGGCAGAACTTTCTGTTTAATTTGTCATATGCTTGGACATAGAGAAGGAATTCGTTCTTCAAACAACCCCTGATGTACGCAGAGAGACTGATTTTATAAATATATTCTTCCAAAATACAAGTTTCTAAGTCATGTTTCATCCCAGCCCCAAAAAGGCATGGAGAAACAACAGCACTCTCATTAAATACCCACCTCTAATCCTACATGTCTAGTCAGTAGTGTTAATGATCTTCAAAGGCGTGGATTATGAATAAGTCTAGACATGCTAGGAAGGTAGTGCTGGGAAGCTGAGTGCTAAAAACTGGCAAGAACTGATTTAAGAATAAACTGGTTTGAGGTGCACTGAGCACCTGCATTGATATTGTCTCCAGCTGAAGAAGTAAGGACTCAGCACTTCTTCAAAACCAGATGTACAGCAGTTCAAGACAGAGAAGCTTATTGCCAAACTAGACCTAACCCCTAAGGCGGGGGGATACTGGTGTTTCTGTCACCTGCTCAAGGCATGGGCTGAGGAGAAACCATAACTGTGCCTGCTTTGCACAATGAAGCAAGTGCAGAGATGGCATCAGCCTCTGCTGAATATTGTTGCAGGGATTCAAGTCCAAAGCCGTATCAGTTTGATGCTGTGCCCAAGCTAATAAATGAGGCTGTGAGTACAGTTTATCAGCCTAGTTTCAGTCCTGTGCTGACTCAGCTAAAACGCTTCCACACGTGGCGCCCGTATGAGCTCCCACTGCTGTGGGCACCTCTTCCAACACTTCCCACTTCACACATGTGTCCTAGGTGTTACAATATAGGAACTGGTAGAAAAGCAATGGAAAGCTACCTTTGAAGACACAGAAAAAAGGCCTTTACACTCCCTGTTTACTAAACAAAGCTGCATATGCAAAGAGCAGTATTCTGTACCTGTGACAAATGAGAAGCATTTTAAGACAGGTTATAATTCCCTGCTGCTTTTTGCTTCTGTTCTTGGTCTACTATAAGTTCTCCATCCTAGCTTTCTCTTCAGCATTTTTGGGAAAACAATGACAGGAATTCAACTTAATATTAACACTGCTATTTTTGTTACAAATAACCAAAGACCAGTTGGTTTGAGCAAATGCGCTATAATTCAGCACATCTCAGAGTATTTCCAAACTCCACAACTTATTCATTTCTGACTGAGAAGAATCCGCAACCCTTTTGTGCCTGTCTTTTAATCAATAAAGTAATGAAAATAACGTTCCTTTGTCTTCTCTGTGTTGCCTTGTTGGAGCGATTCTACAGCTATTTTACTGTACAGATCTCAGGTGCGGTACTTAGGGCTTCTCTAGTGGATAATAGCAACACAAAACACAAATAAAATCCTTCCAAATGGGCTTTTATAGGTATTTCTTACTATGGTATTATGAACAAAATACAGAGCAAGTCAATGCTTCAGGTTTTCTTAAACTAAATTGACAACCCTGAAACTCGCTAATTAAAATGACATGCACTTATTTTTGAGTACGCATCCAAAACTATATTGTTCAAAATTTTTGTGTTATAAATACTGGTCAGGACTGAATTTGTTGTCCAGCTCCACAAAGATAGAAGATAATATAGAGCAGATAAGAAAATTGAAACTGTGGAGAGAATATTGATTTTCAAACATAGAAAGAAACAAAAGAAAATGTGATATACTACCCAGGCAAGGAAGCAGAGAGACATCTATCACCTCTACACCCCCCAATGGAAGACAGCAAAAGTTTGTATACATTTATTTACTCTTCCCAATATCCCATTCAGAAGTGTCTCAGAACAGCTACATGTTTCAACACCTAACCTCATACACCCGGCATATAGCATGCAATCCTCAAGGTGACATCTATTCTTATACACATCAAGGAATGCACTACAGTTTTATGTTTGCAACTAAAATGGTCCATTGTCAATGTTTTCTGGCCACTAACAGTCAGAGTACATTGTTGTACAAACAGTTACAGTTCTGCAGATCACTCACACAAAATACCTAGGTCATTTGAACAAGCACCTGCAATTTACAGCTACAACTTGCAGGGGTGTGGTTCTACCAGCTACATCCAGTCACGGAGACCTCCTGCCTTTAATGTACTTAGGATTTTTACCATATCACTTCAGCCCAACTTTCTTGCCTTCTCTCCTGTACAAAGAATTTAAAAGTAACAAAACCCAGCTACGCCATCAGCTAAAACAGTCTTCAAACTAAACTACTTCAAATGATACAATACTTCCACTACTCATTCTATTTTTAGGTAAACCTGTTCATTCAATATTCAAACCATAAAAATATGATCAAATTAGAAAGTTAAGCACACAGGGTGGGAAACCAGAAACTCGTGTTACATTGCCAGGTGAAGTTTATTTCTGCCTCCTTTCACATCCATGAATGACCTGGGCAATAGTGACACATAGTCAAGTCCACCCCTCAATCACAAGCCCATCTCTATGTTTCAAATCTTTCTTGATGGCCTGATTCTTGGGTACATGAACATCTACATGGTGTACCTTCACAACCAGGTTCTTCACCTGGTCTTGGCATAATGCTGCAGCCCAGAAGGTTTTTCATTATGATTTATTATGATTTTATCAGAATGTTTGGTTTTGAAACTACTGCATTGTGAATGGACTTGTGATGCAGAATACAGTAACGAAATACTGTACACTTTTCAGGATCTTTTCTCCATTTTACTTCTTCCTTGCTCAGCACAGCAGTACTAACTCAGAGCTTATTTTAGGCTTAGAAGCATAGAAATCCTGGCTTTTGTCTTGACAATCTCCGGTCAGGCTGACTTATTTTTCACCCCTGTAAAAAGTTCTGCTGGCCAGTGTTAACTTGAATCTAAAAGACACATCAGATTTTTCCCATTCCTTCTTCTCTGCAGCTCTGTTCATGTCTCCTTAAGCCTTCCTTTTGTCTGCTTGCCCCACTTTTCCCTATGTCCTGGGACAAACATCACATCAGCTCTACTACAGTCTATCAACAACCAAAAGCAGCAGGTAAAGCTCATACTCATTCTTTTGAGAACAGCCAGGCAAAGGCAAAAACACCCTTCTGTAGCTGACCTTGCTATGTCTGGAGAGAAAACCCAAAGGTAGAGGCAGTAGAAGGAGCAGCAGAAACCTGAAACTTCAAAGAAAAGAACAAGAACTCAGTGCCTTTTCAGAAAAACATGATTGGAACACCTGACTCAAGATTTTTAATCTCTTGAGGCTGGCAATACCAAGAATATACCCTTTTGCCTAGTATCAAGTACCTACTGCTTGTATTTTCCCAGCTTTGTAGTTTCTGCTTTCCTTCATCTCTTTGTGTCCCTCACTGCATCAATATCAGCATTTTCCAGCCCAGCTGGGGAGCTCTGATCCTCCGCTATGTCCCTAAAAGAGATCACCCGCTCCATGAAGAAGGTCGTGCCTTTTATTTCTCCCTGAAGAAAATGCAAAACATTTCTGTTCCTGAAGAAGTCACAGTCAGGGGCGGAGGAGGGAGAGAGAATTGGCCTCAGTATGAAACTAAGTCAAATTTAACACCTCAGAGTGAGAATTTCCAGTTGTCACGCAACCCTGAAAAGTGCATCAGACCTGAAATGAGGCTGCTGCAAGAAGGAAAGACAGGAAGCTGCAACCAGAAGCAAACAAGCCTTTCAGTTGGTGATGTAAAGCATGAAAATACAAACTCACACACGATCCAGAGCCTGCTGAAATCAGAGTCTTTCCAACCACTGTCAGCTTTGGACTCAGCATTCCCAGACATTTTTTGCCAAAGTGAATAATGCTGCAGTGTTTTACAGAATCATGAAAAAAAACAATTAGACATTTCTGATTGTGGGAGATAAAGAAAAGATAATCACAGTTAACCACACAGAAGAGATCAGCTTCTGTGGGCAAAACAGAAACTGGATTGGCAGCAGCTTGCTCAGAAATGTGCTACAGATGTAGTTCAGCACCAGGCAGCTGGGATCCTGTCACAATTGGCTTTTTGGAAATAAAACAAACCAATAACTAAGAAATTACACTCCATATTAGGTTTAGGGGAATTCCTCTCTCTTTGTGGAGGAAGGATATACAATCAGCTCCTGCTGGCTTGGGATTTCTAAACACAGAATGAAATGCCGCTCATATCATAATACTTACATGGTAGAATCACTGTTTAGTGTCATTTCAGAGCACATGATGATGGCATAAAATGGAGAGACACTGAAACTGGCTAAGCTCCATCCTTTCTTTTTGATTGTCTTACAGGGTTATTTCATATTAATTAATAGCATAGAGCAAATGACAGTCCATGGAACAGGTTCAGGATAGGCGTGGGTCTGAAAATAAACATCTTTACACGCAAGTCATTACTCACATAAGATCACCCCCCAAACCATAATAACATACCAAATTTTCAGAAGAAAACAAATGGAGATGTAATTGTCACTTATGGATAAACGTGTTTTGGTTTTAAAAGAGCCTGAATGACTGTAAGGGATTATATCAAACCACATTGCAGCTGTAATATTTAAAAAGCTCTAGCTGCAATGTTCTAGACTACAAATTACATTTGATTTCATTTTTCATCATTCTGAATGGATTATGATTGAAATGAGCAGGTGAAGTAATTGCCCATGCACTCCATGCACCACCCTCCCCGCCCCCAGAAACTCTTGTAAGCAAAACAAGGTAACTCGAGGGAATATTCAGGGAAGAAAAGTTAGTAAATGAAAACTACACCCTTTTGTCAGTGTCTGTAATTTTTCTGTATTCTTCTGCAGCCAATATCTGCGCTATCTTTCATTAGCAGAATACTGTCTGCAGCTATGAGCTGCGGAAACTAATTACTATGTTTCTCCAATAAAAACTTCTGTTCTAAAGAAATCCATTCAATTGCCACCTATTTGGTACTCATTTACACTCATCTTCATTTTTAGAAAAATCTGCCATGCCCAGTGAATACACAAATATATTCATGTAATACACCTGCTCTCTTCACTTTACAATAGGACTGATTTGGCATGTGTTTTCCATTTGAAGGTGTCACCATGCTTTATGCATTTCATGATAAACACCTTAAAAACTGTGTGGCTTTCTGTTTGCTTTGTTTGAGGAGGAAGATGGGAGAGGGCTCAGCACTCAGATAAGAGCCAGGCTATGGGCTGATTGACAGGGTAATAAAATATCCCAATCTTTCTTTGTAATCTCACACAAAATAACGTGCGTTAGCATTGCTTCACCAAAATGAAATCTGTGACTCTTGACATCGCAGACACCGCTGCTGCGTGCAGGCAGCGTCTTCTGAGTCTGCGAGGTCTAGTGCTTACCAGCATGCCACTACTTTGCTGAAATAGGATTTATGTAGGTGCAAATATAATATGCAAATTTATGTAGGTGCAAATATAATACAAATATTTACTGACAACGTCAGAGGATTAAAGAGCAGCAAAGAGAATCCTCAGTCATTAGGCTGCAGCCTGGTTGCTGAGCTTACCACCAATGGTAAGTATGAAAAGACAAGGCAGGCTCTGTGAGAAAGTGTTAGCAGGATATTTGTTGTTGATTTAGATACACAGTGCAACATGCAGAGAGTACGACAGGGAGTACAGAAGGTGAGTGGTGGGTTTTAACCTCAATCAGATCAAGTTTACAGAGATGGCAGCAAGCTTTTCAGGAGATGCTCAAATTGTTCTTCTGAGTGACTGCCTCCATATTCTTGAGCCCCTTTTGTTCAAGCTTACATACCCTTAATTACCACCTAACCCACATCATCTGCCGTTACAGGAGCTCACAGATGTGTCCTATATTGCTGTACCTTCTCCACATCAGCAAAGGCAAGTAAAGACATTCGGTGAATGAAGGCACCATAATTTTCCCCTGCAGTCAGAAAGCAAGTGAGACATCTCTGCTCCTGAGAATGTCAAAGGCAAGGGCCAAAACAGCAAGCACAGAAGGCTGTTAGCTCACAGGGCATTTTGTTAAGAGATGGTCTGCAATTTAAGAAACCTGAGAAGCTGTGGGCTGGATGATCCAGTATCCAACTTCCTTAATAGAGGAACAAATATATTAAGGTCCTTCAAACTCAATAATAAGGAAAGAATAACCTTTTCCCACTTCCCTTTTCTGTATCAGTCATGGGTATCCATGTGACTAAAGCACTGGCATCTTCATCAGAAATACCAGTACTGCACACATGCTCTTCAAACCAACAAGCTCTTACATTCTTAAGAAGACTCTGCTATCTACAAGTTACTTATTTGTAATGCTTAGCAGAACACACATGGATAATATGTTCATTTCTGTTAAAGCAAACAACAAACATTAAAAATTAATTCCACAGCTAATAGATTTTTTTTTTTTTTTTGAAGTAAAACTGCTGTTACCTCTATTTGTTGCCTGCTGAATGGGTTTATTTCCATGACTCGTGTTTGTTTTGATGCCATAGTTTAACATACTGTTTTGATCATATCTCAACCCATGTGATCCCATACGTGTATAGTGATGAATTAAAAGAGCCTTGAGAAGGAACAAGTATGAACATGTTAACAGAGTTCATGGAATGATTTATGGCTATGTCAGAAAACTACACTGTACATGATATTAGAGACATTTTCTCAGCCGCAGGAATTTTCAGAAGGAAAATATAACCAAGAGTGTCATGCTGTATCTTGTTTTCTAATTCCTAAGACTCCTATTTTGAGAGTTTGTCCACTTTCACAGCTATATAAGTTGGTTTAACAGACAATCATAACTCTCCCTATAAGATCTCCTTCTAGTTAAAAGTTGACCCAGATGATGGAAAATAGATATTATTTTCTAATTATACTATAGACTAAACCAAGGTCAGATACATATATATTAAAGTAATGCATACAAGAAGGCTATCAAAAGTCATGTCACCATCTGCTCAAGTTACATTAAACCATAACAGCATTTTCAGACGCTCAAAAATTCCCTTCAAGAAACCTAAATACCCCACCTAATTAATGTGATAGCTAAATTTGCATTCAATGAGTGTCTTCAAAAAGAGGGCACGGATGTTCTTGCTCTTTGAGCAGGCTGCTGAATGAGATAAGGTCACTTCTGTGCTCAAACTTCCTGTATGGCAGCAGAAAAGCCATCAAAACAAAAGCTGTCCTTCCATGAACTTCAAGCATATTTTGAACCAGTCCCTAAACCTCTTTAGTTCCTCCTCCATGAAGTGCATACTTAAGAAATTCCTATTGTACCTGTTAAGATTGTGCAGGAATCAGACCTATAGAAAGATACCTTCCAGGACAACTGTGTGTGAACATAAGGCCATGCTTTTCACAAGTCACTGAATAGAAAAACTACACACACTACTTAGGTCATTTGCATTAACAACAATTTAAGCTGATATTAGCAAGACATAGCATGCTTTCTTAATTTTTATTCCCCATGTATTTCTTGCTGTAACAATGTGTATCTAAATCCAAAATAAATGCACAGTCCCACATCTTGATCATGGTTTTACTTTCACTTTGAATGGTCTTACTATCAAGAACAGTCTTAATATCAAGAATTACTTTAACTCATGCTGCAAAGCTAACGCCACTACTCAGACACTGTGTACACCATGGAAAAGCAGCAGCGCAAAGGAGACCAAGCAGACAGAGGCCGTGATCCAGTGCTCTGCAAAATTAAGAGTGCAATGGTGTGAGAAATCATCTGATTAGGAGATCTCTGTGTGAGTTGCCTGGGTAAAACAACTACTTATATAACCTACAGCACAAAGTGTAAGCCACCCATTTTTTGAGTAAAATTATCCCTTCTTGATTTTTAAAGTTGACTGCTGAACAATCACTGAATTAGTTGGCTATGAAAATTATAATCATGAAAATAAGTCAGATATGAATGAATTATTTTACTTAGCAATAGTCTTAATGTTTGGTTATTATGTTCACTGTGAGTGCTGGTTTCTCTCTTGATATACCAGTGTTTCCCATCAATAGAATTCAACATTCGGAGGCTGCCACAGGAGAGTATTGGTAGTGAGGTGAAGGATAATGTCCACTTCCCTCAGAATTCAAATTAAAGAAAATATTGCTGTCACATAACTTTATCCTTCAAACTGCAACCTCTTCCCAAATATATATCAATAAAGATACAGATTGAGTGCAGCTATTGTTGATTAAAAATAAACAATAAAAGTAATTAAAGTAAGGGGGAGGTAGAAAATGCATTCACTTCACAGAGCTCCGTGGAAAGCCTGAGTATGCTGTTCTCTGCTGAAGCTGCTACCAAGGAGCAGTAACACATCTGTCTGCTTTACATACTTTTGTAGACTTTCCCCTCTAGTATCCAAGTACATGACACACAGAGTATGCCTGTGAGGCTGGAAAATCCTGATCGCTCCACTTTCCATAGAGAATCAAAATGGTGATTTGCTCAAAGTCACATGGGAAATATATGAGAAAAACAAGGAATTAAACCCAAAACTCTTCAATCTCAGTTCATCTCAGACTGCACTTTTGCACAGAACAGTGGCAAGCACAAATGGGTTAACAACATATTGATTTACACTATCTCCGATCTACATTGAAAAGTGTTTTAACAAAATTATTTCCAATGGTTTCTAAATAAAATGGCACCAGATTTATCTGGTTCTCTAATAATCCAATAAGAGGAATCTTATGAGTTACTGATGCCATGAGGATTATGTCATTTACACATTAAACTGAGCACTGAAAATTTTGCAGAGTTTCAGCAGTGTCATAATCGAAAACTTCAACTTTGATTTGCCTTTGAACCAAAGAGACAAACTGAGTTCAAATGTAGGAGATGAGAGTTTAAAAATCCTTGGAACACCAACACATGTCAGCACTTCTCCCTCGGCTGCAACAGCTGTGCTATGGAAGACGCCTGTCTTCTGCTGCCAATGATGTTGCCTGAATACTAAAAATGCAGAACTAGAAGATGGCCCTATACAGCCCATTGTTGTGACATTCACATTTCATCTGGATAATACTGCCCTTCCACTGATGTGGCAGCTTCTAACAGTGATGGCAAGGAAAGGTGCACAATATCAGCTCAAGAGGTGAGTCAGATAACTGCCATGTCAGTCATACAAAGGACTGCCTTGAACAAGAATCTGGGAGGCACAAAAGCAGCACATCAGAGGCTTGACTTCAGACCAGAAGGCCAGCAACAGCATCAGTTACATGGATTGTGACCTAAAATCTCAGAGACTTTCTCAGTTTGTTTTAAAGGCCTCTTTTATCCTCCAATATATTAAGAATAATTTCTTGTAAGAAGAATATATACAAATTATTATAGCTAAGATGGAGACAAAGGGATAGATCATAGAAACTGCAGTAATTTACAACTGTGAATATAAATTTGGCTGTCCCTATTCTCATACCATCAGTGAAGAATCAGCTGAGACTCAAAGGGATGGGTCGGACATTAACACTGGCAGATTTCCAGCAGCCTCGTGATCTCTATTATCTCTGGATGTGCCAACTGACTCCATCTCTAGCGCAAGCGCCCTCAGGACAGGGATCTTACAGGGACACCTCACCACGCAACAGACAGGGAATGGCAAATCAAAAAATACAGCCATTTCCCTCCCATTTAATGAGATCTGGTGATGATTCAAGTTTGTCATCAAGATAGCTGAAGCAGCCAGAGGCGGCAAAAAGAATCAAGGAGGGTACACAGTAATTTGATTATCTAAACTATTTCACAGTAATAAAATGCCATGTTCCTCACAATTTTTCAGTAGAAAACAAACTCAGTATCATTACTTGCAATATTGGCTCAGATATTTAAGAACAGCTACAATTTATAATGCACATAGAATGAGGTATTTGCCATATTTTATCTACCCACAGTCTTTTACTTAGTTGAGCACCTTTTAATACCTATCACCATGTGAAAATGCACTTTACATAGAAAGCAAAATCAGAGTAAACACTTGGTATATAACGCGTCATACTAAATCTTTAAAAAGAATAGATAAAGACAGTTATATCAGGCTATTTAGGAAAAGTATCATAGTCTGTGTCAAACAAGATACAGATATCCCTACAGTACAAGCTAAACTAAACCACCATGGCATTACAGTTAATAAAGAGAAGTTATTATTCATTGATATTGATTAAATACAGAATGCATCTATTACACAGCTCTATTAGGCAGGCTGTGACCCTGTAAATGCACAATTATCTGCTAAATATAAACCGTATTAGAAGAGTTTCCTACAAACAGTCCTAAGGGTAAATTTAATTTTCCTTCAATTAGGTATGAAGTTGAGAGTTGGGAGAGATTTTCAATTTCAATAGGAAACATCACTTAAAATTCTCTAGCAGCTCTACACACATATTCATTTTAAAACTGCCATTTTCACTGTGCTTGCTTTTAAGTTACTTTATCTTTTTTTGCCTAAGAGACTTTTCATGAGGGTTTATATTAATTTAAAGCTCGATTTCTAGAGCTAATTTTTAATGGAAAAGTGGTTTTCAGGAGTTTATTGTCCTATATTTAGAAAGACTGTATTTGTAGTAGTATGTTTACATATTACTACTACTAAAACTACTATTTTACTTGCACATTCTCCATTGTGTCATGTAATAAAGTATAAAAATAAATGTAAAAAACTACATTTAGTAGTGAGGAATATGTATCTGTGCATGTTTCCTTTTGACAAGGTTTAGTGTAGGTTTGTTTCTCCCTTTCTAAGTGAGGTTATCCTATGTTCATGATACCAAAGGAAAGTCACATGCAAGAAGCATCCACAGCTTTCCCAACCAGTCACCTCTCTACTTCTCAGAGTTCACAAGAATGAGTCCTCTATAGCTTCTGCCATGATGATGCTGTAGTACATAGAGAACCTGCTTTCCCTGAGCAATGAACCCTCATTTATTTTAAGTATGACCTGTCCCAAGACATCAAACTGTTTTTAATCTGGTTTTATCACAAATGGCCACTTTTTCCATATATGTGCAGACTAATATGTGAATATGCAATGTGTATGCATATATTTGTATGTATATACTCGTATGTATACACAACACGTGCATATGTAAAAAGAACATATATACAGGTCATATATCCTACACACATTCTTACATATACATACTACAGTAGCCACAAAGAAGCTCAAAACTGTGCTAAAGGCAGGCTTGTGGACTGCTTATACCACCCATTGTTTTCCCTCTACAAGGACTGCTTTTGGTGTGATGGTGGCCGCAAACCAAGCTTGAGCTTGCTTGATCCCTTACCCTTCTGCACCATTCCAAGCTGACCTGTATTTTAAGTACTGAAAAGCATTCTGAGAATGTTATTCTCTTAGCTTGGGCGGTCCAGATTCAACACAGAAAGAAGGGATTTGACACAGGCAAGGGGCTGATGGAACTCGGATGACTGAAGACACCAGGTTTGAGTGCTCAGAGAGGAGGAGCAGTTCCATTCTGCCAGAAACATCAGCTCTCAGCACAATGAGAGGTAACAGCTTGGAAGATCCAGTTCTTGGGGAAGAGTTTCATCGAGGGCTTTACGTTAAAAAGAGGAGGAAAAGAAAGAGCCAGTTGTAAAAACTGAAGCTATGCAAATTCTGATTAGAAATAAGGCACATGCTGTTAACAGTGTGGTTAATTAATCATAGGAGGAACTTACCCATGTTGTGGTTTATTTCCCAACTCTGGATAACATGAAAAACAACATGCACTGTTTTTCTAAAGCATATGGTCTCGTTCCAACAATAAGCAAAGTTAGTGGATGTGAAGCAGAAAGAAGGGAGTTGACCTGTGTTATGCAGAAGACTAAATTTGCTGATCCAAGCAGCCATTCTTAATTTAAACTTCGTGGGGAAAGAGATGGTTTCACAATGTGCAATTAATCAACACCCATTTACTGAATTGACATGAAAACTTTCTATAAAAGATGCCGTAAAACAATGCTGATGAATTAGGCACATTGTTTTCCATAAAGGAACTTCATTTTTATTGAAATGTATTGGATTTTTTTTCACAAATCTTTACACAAAATTCACAAACCAAGAAAATTCTCCATCAAGAGGAGAATCTTCAGCAGGATAATAAAAGACATTTTTAAAAATGAGATAATTCTGTTTACAAAGGAAGTTTTATTTTACCAGAGAAAAATATGAATGAATAATGGAGCAATACTTGATTAAATCCAGTAGAATAAAGAAGCAACAGAATGACAGAATATATGAGGACCAAAGCATATTAGTGTAATAAATACAGCTAGAATAATGCATTAAAGGGGCAGTGGAAGTTGGTGAAGAATTGTGAAAAAAGTGGTGAAGAATTGTGAAAGACAATCAGGGATAGACTTAACTTTTTTCAAGAGTTATAATGTGCATAAAGCATCGGCTGTATTGCAGGACGGAAGGCATTCAGACTGAAGTTAGGTGCAGAGGAAAATTACAAAAAGCAAGAGGCACAAGTGGCAGGAAAGGCTGCAGCCTAAGTGCTTGAGACAGGGGAGACATTATCAAGCAGATGAAGTGTTGTGGTTTAAGCCCAGTCGTAACTCATGCAGTTGCTCTCTCACTCCCTCCACTTCCTCTCACCCCCCAACTCCCAGAGGGATGGGGAGCAGAATCAAAAGAATGTAACTCCCACGGGTTGAGATAAGAACAGTGCAGTAACTGAGGTGTAACAAAAACCACTGCTGCTGCCACCAATAATAATAACGATAAGGAAAATAACAACGGAAGAGAATACAACCACTCACCACCTGCTGACTGATACCCAGCCCGAAAGAGGAGTGACCTCACCCTTCTGAGTGACTGCCCCCATTATTTACATCCTGGGCATGACGTGCTGTGGTATGGAATACCTCTTTGGTCAGTTTGGGTCAGGTGTCCTGTCTCTTCTTCCTCCCGGCTCCCTCTCCTCCCTGGCAGAGCATGAGGCACAGAAAGTCCTTGGTCGGAGTAAACATTACTGGGCAGTAACTAAAAACATCGGTGCTATCAGTGCTGTTCCCAGGCTGAAAGTCAAAAACACATCACTGCACCAGCTACTAAGAAGGAGAAAAAATGACTGCTACTGCTGGACCCAGGGCATAAAGCCAAAGAGATGGGTTGAAAGGCATGACAAGACATTGGAGAGGGTGACAGCATCATTTACTGCAAGGACTGGTACCGTACGAAAGGCAGCAGCAAGCCTACAACTATGTGCTAATTATCTGTATGTTTTGTTTGGGAGAGAAATAAATGGGGTTTCAACAACTAATTTTACATTATATCAATCAAACGACAAAGTCCATGGAGAGGTAATTTGATGGATCTTTCAGTAAGACTTAGCTGTCCCAGCTCAGCATCTTGCTGCAGGAACATCCATGCTGGTTTTCACAAGGCTGCCACAAAATGCTAAAGGAGGTCAGAACTGGTTCTCAGTCTGGTACAGCTCTACTCAGCTAGTAATCACAGCCATGGAGAGACAGTGCAGGGTATGCACCCAAAACTTTCTGGCTGCAACTTATTCTGCAATGTTGAAAACAGAATTACCACTCATTTAAATCAGCTGCCCAGAAGAAAATGCATTTCTTCATGACATGGTCTAGTGTGAGGGGTCCCTGCCCATTGCAGGGGGCTGGAGCTAGATGATCTTAAGGTCATTTCCAACCCAAACCATTCTATGATTCTATGATTCCATGAAGAAGGGATGAAATATTACACGTTTCCTGTAAAAGAGAAGGAACCACAATTCATTCCTGTGCCCAGAGAAGTACATATACTGGGACACAATATAAAGTCATAGCCTGGTTCAACCCAGCAGAAAATCAAATGGGTTTTTTTCACGGGAATAAAAAAAAAAAAAAAAAAAAAAAAAAAAAAGAAATGTTCAATTTTTTTGGTTTCTTATTAAATACATTCCATTTCTCAAAACAGTGAAATTTAGTAAGTTACCATTAACCATGTATTCTCAACATTTTAATACCATGCCACAAGAAACACTTGCATCTACTGATTAAGATCTGCCATTACCACTTAGCACCTCATGACAGAATTTACCTGGAGCTAGAACAGAAGCAGAGAATTTCTTTTAATAAAATATTAATATGAATTAATTCAGTGGTAGTAGTAATTGTTAGAATTGTTCATTCATCAAAATTCCAATTTTACTTCACCATCCCAGCACTTTATAACTGACTTTTTACAGACCTTGTGAAATGAATTATAGCAAAACCTCTGCAGGACAAAAAAGATATGTGCTGTAAATTACTAAAATGTGAGCTGCTTTGTTTACAAAACTGTACCTGGTGTTTCCATGCGTCATCAAACAGCCAAGTAAATCTGTAGGTTGAAAAAAGATTTCCTGTTTTACTGTAAATATGAGTAACAATCAGTAAACACTGCAGGTTTCATAAAATCATAGAACAGTTTGGGCTGGAAAGGACCTTAAGATCATGAAGTTCCAACCCCCCTGCCATGGGCAGGGACACCTCACACTAAACCATGGCACCC
>JANRGW010004792.1:35986-50651 GCA_024733675.1 Psilopsiagon aymara | reverse complement strand
ACCTGTGGGAGTTGCATTCTTTCAATTCTCCTTCCCATCCCTCCAGGAGCAGAGGGAAGAAAAAGGGGGAAGTGAGTTAACAAACTGCATGGCTGATTTATGGCTTAAACCACGACAGGCAAATAAACAGATGTGCAAAGGATGAAAATGAATACAACATAGTGGTATGTGTTAGGGCAGACACAGGATCACAATATCAAGCACGAGAGATTACATGTGTATTCAGAATTAAAAAATCTAGATTTACTAGAACTAAAAATGAAAGTATCAGATGTTCTACTTTTCATGTTTCCTGAAGATAAAAGGTTGTTTTCTGTGGATATAGTAAATAAATGAGGAAATTAAGACAGGAACGGGTCAGTTCAGGTTCCTATCTTATTAAAATCAAATGAATTTGGATAATGTGTTTTTCTTCTTGCTAGTTAATCAGTGCTGTGCAGTTTGTGATTTGTCCTCTGAAAGAAGGATCAGTAGCAGGAGCCCATTAGGTCATTGCCAATCTGTTTGCAGAGAGGTTCAGTGCTGGGAACTAAGTGAAGCTGACACGACAACAGCTGTGGGTCCTAACAAGTGGATGGCATGCACAGACTGTGTTGGCATGGACAAAAACCCTGGCTTTATGTATTTCTTAACTGATGGTGTACTAATCCTTGTGTATAGATATGTGAGATAGATAAATAGATAAC
Organism: Psilopsiagon aymara; assembly: GCA_024733675.1. NCBI lineage: Eukaryota > Metazoa > Chordata > Aves > Psittaciformes > Psittacidae > Psilopsiagon > Psilopsiagon aymara. The sequence continues at coordinate 49,965 of JANRGW010004792.1, read as the reverse complement.
AAATAGCAACACACTTGAAAGTGCTTGCTGAGAAGCAGAATGAAGGGATGAGTGGCAGAAGCTAGACCTAAAAAAATAATTGATCATTAGTTTTCTTCTTTTGCCCTAAGTGAACTGTGTAATGATGCAGAAAGTTTAATTAAGTTAATGCAATGTTTCAAGGAGTTTTTGGATACTGCCTATGCCAAAGTTTGTCCTTCATCATACAATTTAGGATATCAAGGATGTGTCTTATTTTATAGGAGCTATCCAGTCCTTTTTAGCTTAGCAAATCTACCATTCTTAAATAATTTGTTTTGACCTTGAAAGTCAATTATTTTTATGACTTATTAAATCAATGATTGGATAAAATATGTTGTTTAGTGTAATTGCCAGATTTTAAATACATGCTTAGGACAGCAGGAATAGTATACATATGGCTTGATTTCTGCTTAAAAGAATGCATTTTGCAAATGAAATTCCCTCAAATTTCTTTCTTTCTGGTTTTTCAAGATTAACTCAAATTCTTTCAAACAGTCTTAAGGTCCTCTAAATTTAAATTTATATAACTATAAAAATTATGCCTAAGTCTAATTCAGAACCTTAAGTTAGGACCCTTTATTGGCAGTAAAAAGATAGTTTCTTTAAGTGTTAATCCTCCATCATGCCCACTTTTCTTTGTTATGTGTACAAATTGGCCTAGCCTAGAAAAATAGCCCAGGGAATGGAGTAAAAGAGATTAACAATGTTATTGTAATTTGTTTATGCTTTTTCTTTGTCATTTCCTGATATCCCTCTCTAATGTATGTCTGCCATTTCAGGAAGAGCAGGGAACAGCTGAAGTGCGTATTTATACTGTTTCATGCTTTGTTAGCAATTATTCCCACTACTGGTTTTGGTATTTGATGTGAAACTACTAGAAATCAGTTAGAAAGTACATTGAATGCAGCAGTGGATGGAGGTCTAATGAATCTGGTTCTGAACTTACTACTTTGGGGAAGCCTTACTTTAAAAGTTAATAACCTGGTAATATCAACAGCAATGACCAGTAAGCAAACTACAATAGGAGCCCTGAGTTTCTCACATGCTGTAATCAAAAGGAACCACTTATTTTTCAAGTTGTGCAAAATGTCATCTAATTGGATGCCTAAAAGTTGTGTAGACTGAGAAATGTAAAATTAATCAAAATGCTGTTTTAAAAACTGTACAAAGAATGTAGCACATTGTTATTTTCCCCAAGTGACAAAGCCCAAATCCTTCTTCCTTTTTAGAGTCCACAGTGAGAAGTAAGGGAAAAGGTGCTTGCAGTTATTACACATTGAAACACTCAAATTGATTATTTTCTTGGCTCCTGTAGCCAGCAGGCTAAACTGAGAAGGGAATGTACTCTGTCACGCATCCCATGGTACCTAATGTCTCGAGCATTCAGTCTGAAGACCTGTCCAGACAGGCCCAGCCATCACAGTTCCTTCCATACCAGGCATAACAAAGAGAAGGTTTAAGCACGGATCTTGCCTCACTTTGGAGTTTAGATGCAACAGTGAAGCACCCTCAGAGCAGTGTTTCAGTTCTTCAATTTAGAGCCTAATCTCCCCAGTCACTCATGGGCAGTTCAGAAAAACAGGAATGCCAAAAGTCATCAGTGCTTCTTGCCTGTTACTAATCTTGATGGTAGGCTGTCATTTCAGGAGCTCAATGAAGACAACTCAGGATTTTGTTTGGGTTTCTCACACAGAAGCGCACACACACACAATATCTAAATTTTTGATCTGTTTTTGCCAGCAAGACTAAAGAAGCCACTCCACTGCTATGTGATCTTCTCTAGCATTGTTATTGGCAAAATAATAAATCACAAAACACAGAACAATGCCATCTTTGCTTAAAAACATGGTTTAAGAATCAACACTTGAACTTAGATCCATACAAGGATTGTGTGTGCGTCCCATAAACATTACTTATTGCAGGAAGATTAAAATAAGTGCACTGCAATGAATGAATTTGCAAACCTCACCAATTTGTGTAACAACAGAAGGCATAATTTTTTATGAAGTTATTTGACACTTATTAAAACTATCTGATTTTTTTAGCATTTTAAATAGCAAAGAAAGATTTTTTTTCCTCTTCATTAAAAATAATCATTTCACTTAAAAGGATGTCCATAATGATTGCACTAAAATTCATCCTCATAAGAAACAACAGGTGGAAAGCACAGTTGTGCTGTAAGAAGAAAAATTAGTTCAGGCCTTTGCACCATTTAATATCTAACTTTGCTATTTTCTCTGGTATTTAACACTATTTCTGGTGTTTAACTCGAATGTTTTATGATTGCACAGGAGATTTTATAGCACAGAAGTTCTGCAAAGCCTTGCAGAGTACAAAGATGAAATGAGTTTCATTTAGAATATGAGACACAGTGAAAGATAAATCATTCTTTCCTTATTTAATCTTTTTCTTCTGTATTCACCCTATTCACTTCATTTTTTTTCTCTTCTGTATCACAGGTCTGCTTCCCTAAGCAGCAGTGCAAGTCTGTATGAAGTTGGATATTCTCTTTTTGTGAAAGAGAGCACAATATAAACTTTGAATTCTACTATTCTATGCCCCCAGAATCAAGTGCTCTCTTAATTTCCATGGCTTTGGTTTGTCATCTGCCTTCCTCCAGGGCAGTAAGTGCTCTTTTGCCTGACATTTCCTTTGAACTACTTTACGCTCTTACTAAATGAATTATTATGAAACAGGTTTCCAAAGTTACTACCTGGCATGATGACTGGTTGGTGGGTTCTAGAAAGATTTGTGGATGCAATGATTTGCTATCAGGATTGTTTTCCAACATTACTGGAACTAGAGTTCAGCTTTGAAACTACAGCTGCAAAAAGGCTGCCTAACGACACACTCAACGAAAAGAGGAAACAGGTAGAAAAAAAGGTAGGTTTATTCATGCAGTGAAAATGGAAACATCCCACACCATCAGTCTCAGCACCCATGAGATTAGACAGTCCTGTGTCTAATGAAAAGGCAGGGCAGGTGTCTAGGTTGTTTCCTTTTTTGTTACTTTCCAATTGCTTAGGGGTTTTCATTTTTCAGGAGAGGAATCCCACCTTTTCCAGTCAGTAAGAAATGAAATGAAACTCACTGAACCTGTGGAGTGCAAGGCGTAGTTTCTGTGGCAACAATGTCTGTCTGACTTCTCACTGCTTGCCTTTGCCTCTCATGACTTATTTACTGTTTCAGCAGCGCAGGAGGTAAAGGCAAGATCAGCAACATGTACAATGATCATTCATGATATAAAGCACAGAAATGTGTGTATCAGACAAGTTTAATTATGAAGAGAAAAGAGGGGGGTAAAAGATTAAAATAATGTTCAGCTAATATATTATTGAGTTATTCCATGAAGGACTGATAAATCAGTGACCAGATTACAATGCATGCTGCTCAAATAACCATTTTTCTGTTTTGAAGCATTATGTTTAGATTTTAAAAATAATGACAGACAGGCTTAATTTCCTGGTTTACTCTCTTTTAATAATGCTTTAATTCTGCACCTAGGCCAAGCACCTGGCACTGCTACTGTTTTCTTTAATCTTACAAGTATATACACCATAATTACACACACTATCTGATTAGGAATACGTAAAGCCTGTGGTTTTGTCCATGCTCGAGACAGTCTGTCCATGCCATTCACTTGTTAGGACCCACAGCTGTTGCCGTGTCAGCTCCAGTTAGTTCCCTGCACTAAACCTCTCTGCAGATTGGCGATGACCTAATGGGCTCCTCCTACTGATCCTTCTTTCAGAGGACAAATTGCTGTTTGCAGTGCTGCAGCTATGGGTTTGGTTGGTTGGTTGGTTTGGTTTTGATTTTTTTTGGGGAGGAGGAGGGGAGCTGTATACTGATAAATCAGTATTAGACTGATAAATTCAGTCTGATAAATCCAGCAATCTGAGACTTAGCTTAATTTTCTCTTAATTATTTGGAGTTGCTTCAGGTACCTTCTAGAGGAAAAAAAAAGTACAGGGCATAAACTGTGTTTCATAATTGCCTTCCAGCATGTAAGAGGTATCAGTGCCTAATTAGTGAACTGTATCATAGCCTAAACCTATAATGATATTAATTGTAAAGAGCACTCCATATAAGCTAAAACAACATGAAAACCACAGTGATAAATTCAAACTATCTCTAGCTTTATTTATTTAGTGTTTTACAATTCCAGAGTGACAATTATCTGGAGAAGGGCTGAATTCCACGTTCTCCTCATAGGACACATCAACAGACCATCAAGTGACAAATAATGAATAGTATGGCCTCGATAACTATCTGTCTGAGAATCACCCTTCCAAATCCATTTAGCACAGGCATTCATAGCACACAAGTATAATCTTCAGTTACTATGAAGAAGCATTCCAGAAGCTATTAAAAAACTCTAGTGTAAGCAAAGAAATCCTGCTAGTCATGATAAACCTCTGGTAAGAGATCAACTTTTTGAGTTTTTAGTATAGTTTTGATAACATGGGAATACAAAATCATGACTGGTGCACTAATCCCAGGATAAATAATGAGTCAAATAACTAAGAAATTCATTTCTACTTTTGTTGAGTATTTAGTTGCCTATGAAGCTGTTTTTATTGGTGTGTACCCAGTGGTATCAGTCTGAATGTGACAGGCTCAGGACTCCTTTAAAAATTGTGTGCCTGGCATAAAACAGTTATCTGGGATGCTTCATGTTCAAAGGGATATCAAAATCCACAATGAGGGAATGCACATGGTGTGTGAGGTGCTGGAAGCTTCCATCCCCATGGACTCTAAAGAAAAATTAGCTGAATGGCTAAATCTGGCCTCGAATCCTGAAACATGTCAGGTAGATGACACTGATGGAGGTATGTGATGTGTTTATAAGTCTAAAAAATGGGATCTAGCTTCTACCTATTGCATTTATGAATGCACATTCTTTGCTTGAAATTACAACTACTCATCACTGAATGACAAGGAATAAAGAATATTCTTTTGCTATTTTCTTTACCTAACATTCTCTTAAGCTAATGAAATATTCTCGCTATCTCCTCTTTGGGTCTACTTGATTTGGATGAAGTTATAGGAAAAAAGGAATACATGAAAAGCAATGTTAAAAACAGAAAACAACTGTCAGCTAACTCCTCTCATAGGTTTAAACACAGACATATTTTACACATTCACAAACACATTAGTAGGCACATCTTTTATCCATAGTCTTTGAAGTTCATCACCAAAGAGAATATGTTATGTGCAGATGTTTATTCTGATTCCTGATGTTTAATCAACCCTCATTGTCTTTGGTGGGATAGTTGTGATTATTTTTATTTTTTCCCACAGAAAATTTAATTACAATGACTATTCCAGACTGGATTGAAAAATCAGTGACAGGAGAAAATTATATAGTTGCATTTAGTACAATCTTTGATATTTCAAGAGCTGGAGATACTCTGTAAAAGATTTGAAATCTAGTTGAATAAGCCCCTGGTTGAGCTAGTTCAAGCCCTGAACAATCATTTTCTATCTTCTCCCTATTATCATTGCAGAATATTCACCTTGCTTTTGGCATTGTGTTTATCTGATTGCTTCAGGCAAAATAAGATTACTGACCTCATCACCTGAAGTTTTGTTTTATTCTCAGTAGAAAGCAGTTAGATAAAACTCATATAAAGGATTGGTAATGAACTTGGCACTGGGGGAATTTTATTTTTCATTTGTTTTTTATTTTCATTTTATTTCTTTGGTGAAACAGTTTTACTAAGTTATGGGATATAAGTGAAAATTGAAAGCTAGGTGAAACACTGATGAAACAATGCAGTTATTCACTCAGAAAAAGGAGAGTGAAAATGGGCAGTTATTTCCCTTACAATAATCTGCTGTTGAAACTGTCTTTGAAAAGTACTGATTATTTTTTAAATACATCAGGCTTTTGCTTTCAGAGTTGAGACAGTTTACATATTGTCTGGGAAACAAGAATTATATGTACAGCATAAAATGATTACTAGAATGAATTGTGGAAGAAAGAGTTGAAACAATTAGAGTAGAACAGTGCTGCTTCATTCTCTTCTCATGATTCTACTGAGCTACTCACTGATATACAAGCATACCTAAAAATATAGTTTATTTGGAAATATTGCCACGGTAAATCAAATCCAGATTTCCTGTTTCTGTAAGTATCCAGATTGGTTGATTCAAAAGACTGATGAGGAAGTGAAAGTGACTGCATGATCATCTTTACCAACGCAGTCTCCTCCTCATACAAATTAGCCCAGGCTTGCCTTAGATATTCCAGAATCTCCTTGTTAGAATATTAAATAAATTGTTCCAAACAGTACCTATGAGTTGCCCAAGCCCATACTTTAATCCAAATTTGCTTCACACAAACACAGTGTGGCAACGAGCTCAAGTCCAGATGCAGGCATCAGGACTAAGAAAAAAAACATGCATCCTTGCTAATCTTTTGTACAGAGCCAGAAAGCAGTTTCCAGAAATTTTCTATCACTTCATCAATCTATTCTCACAGCAGCATCTGTCCTTGATGGTGACAGAGAAATCAGTCAGAAGATTCTGCTAGGAGAGCCCAAATATCACAGAAGGGGTTTGCTGCCATGCTGACCATCTCAGGCTGCCTTCAACTGTCTGGACAGAAACCTCATGTGATGGCATCATACAGCCAGCTAATGAGAGAGGTAGCAATCAATGTTGATCCCATGGCATCACCATTTAGTATGACAGCATGACATAAAATCTTTTTAATAAGCCTTACGAAGCTACTGAAGCCAGCCAGAACTGTCAGGGTTAAATAACATTAATAAGTAGAATGCTAATAGCTGCCTCTTCAGGAAGTGCTCCATTTGCTATATTTCATCAGTGAGGCTCTGTCAAGCTTGCTTATATTCCTATCCTGTGTTTCCCTATTTCTCAGACTTCTGCACCACCATAAAGACAGCTTGTGAAGCTGATGGCAACTAAAAGGGAGGGAGAATTATTCAGCTCTAATTCTATGCAAACATCTGCAATGTTACTGGCTACATAACAAACAAAGGCATAAGAACCTTTAGACTTAGAGGTTTTTATGACTGTTCAAAATTGTAATTGGTCAAGCCTCTTGGTATTTTTTCTTGTACTTAAATACAAGCTTCCACCTTTAGCATTGGCACTCTGACCTCAGCTTTTCTTCTTGCTGATTTATTTTCATTTTTGTGCGTTTATTTCCTCAAATATTATAAACTGGCATATTTACTGAATGCATTTGAATTAGATTTCAAGTGTTTAATGAATTAAAGTTAGGAAAATTTTTTTACTAATTAGTAGACCTTTTTTTCTGAGAAATGTCACATAAATGGGCAGGGACAGTTTTGGTAAATATCAGAGGAGTTTTCCTGATTTGGGTTAAGGATAAAAGTCTACTTACAATACATTTGAATAAAAAGTATGTAAAAGCAAAAGTAAGGTTTATTTTCAGAATTTTTTTTCCACAAAATTGTGGATTACTAAAGTACAATGAATAGTTATCCCTTCCATGATGTAAAAGTTGTCACTAACACAGAGGGCATTCAAAATGCTGAAAGTGGATACCAGGGGTACAGGGACTTCAGGACAGGAGTATTGGAGAGTTCAAGGACTTAGGAGTGGCAACTGAAGCCAGGTCAGAATAAAGAAGTGATGTGCAATATGATAACAGGGAATCATAGAAAGAGAAAAGACCATGGGTACAAATACATTCCTGGGTGAGCCCATTGTGTTAATCTTGCAACTTGATGCCATTTCTGTGTAAATTAGTCCCTTAACAGAAAAATTCAGCTTGGCTTTTGTATGTTTACCACACCAAAGGACCTGGTATATACAAATGCTTACTAGTGTCCTGCAGCATCATAACTGTGACCAGGGCTATGTCATTTCTTAGGTTTTAGTACCAACTGCACCTGTGAAAGATGAAAAACGCCCATATGGCTCATGATGAATAGCATGAAGCCAGTTTGAAATCAATGCTAGCTTCTGTAGGTAGCCTTGTGATGCTGTGTTTATTCTATTCAGAGCAGAACAAAAGATGAATTCGCCACTCTGTATTATAATTAGTGCATAGCTATTTCTATATATATGTATGTATATATTTTCTCTTTTAGGAACCAGTGAAATCCTCATTCAGTGTGCCAAAGCAAATACTTAACATTTAGCGATGCTAGTCCTGTTGAAGTTAATACAGCTTCTCAAATATCTCACCATACTTATTTATTTAGCAGCTTTTATATGTCACTGGCAAAAGGTCACTGAGTAACTGAGCAGACCATGGTTAAAAACTTAGCAACAAAACCAAAACCAAAACAGTAAGTCTCTATATCCCAATTCTGGTTTTGGTCAGCTGTTCAGAGCTATGGTCCTCTCTTAAGGCAGAAGGTTTTGGGAGTACCTGTTGTCAGCCTTGGGAGCCCAACCACCCAGTCAGCCAATGGACAAAAAGCTTCTATGCTATCAAATGGCTAAACTGTACTGCAATACAATTACAGGGATTTTCCTCCTCCTGTTCTCATCAATCAGATTTCTCACTGATATATGCCTGTGATATTCTGTGACAGGAAGATAAAAATAGGAGATTTTTTTTCTAGAAATAAGTTATATATTGAAAGTAAAATGAGGAGAGGCAAAAAATACCAGAGAGGAAGATCTGTAACTGACATACTGTGACAGTTAAAGTTGCTAAGAGTTAAGAAAAAAATCCCAGTTAATTAGATGGAAAAGGAGGAGTAAAGTTCCAGTGTTATCCGCTTAATTGATTTCTACCAGTCCTCCAGGTGGTTTGGATATTAAGTATTAAATTTAGGGGACAAGAAAAAAGATACCTATCAGCAATTTCATCTCTACAGTTTTGACCTGGACATGGACAAAAAACCATCAACCAAGGGTAAGGTGAAGTTAGTCTTATAAGAAAATAAATAAATAGATTAGATACCTTTTGAAAATGAAAAGCTTAATTCAAGTATGTATTTCTCCTTTAACAGTTCTGTGAATGGCATTGCAGGGACTGACTCTGCTCCTCTTCTGCTCACCTGGAACATTATGAATGCAACAATGATAGAGTACAACTACTCTCAATACAAGGGAAACAAATACTTGTTGTAAGTATGTCCAATTCTTAATGTCAGTTATACTTAAAACTATCTGCTGGTCACTGCTCGACACCTTAAATAGTACCAACATTACAAATAATATCCAATATAAAATTATTGGAAAATGATTTTATACCAATTGGGATGAAAAATATCAGTTATTGATATTTTTATCCCAATTAGTGTATCAAAGTTATATAAAAGTTATGTAAAAAAAGGATGGAAAAATATTAAAGTTAGGATCATAGTGTTATATTTTTATGTTTTCCATCATCAGCTTTGCAATTTAGCATCCATTATTTATGCAATAAATGAAACTCTCAAAAATGTGTCAATGCTGGATGTCAAAGAGCAATGTAGAAATGCACAATCCCCTTAAAATCGTGAGTTTTCTGCATTAGCTGACTTTTCAGCAATTTGAAGTTACCTGAACATTCAGTTGAACTGACCAAGCAATTCATTAATTACAGTATTATGCCTAGTACAAAGGAAAGCATATTTCCAGAATTCAATTTCCTGAGAAGGAGGACATTTGCCAAGTTTGAGATATGATAGTACCTGTGTTTAAAATATTTGCAAATGGTTTTAGGACCATTAATAACACTACACTTCATCCACATGCAGATCACCCTCTAGAAAAAAAATGCCATCTGCTCCTTTCAAAAGTATTGTAATAGTATTTGTATGTGGCCCTAAGGAGGTCCTTCTGTAAGATTAAAATCCTAGGTTTGTCACAAACTGGATTAATTTTTGTTTCTATTTCCAAATCTCATAACTGCAAGTTAAATGTTTTTGTGTCAGTTACTTATCATTCTTCTCACAATTTCATTCTACAGCGTATCAGGAGGTGGTCTAAATTAGAGCAAAGTGACCTTCTGTTAGACTATCATCCAGTGTGGTGTACAGAATACTGCAATACATTCAGGATGCATAGAAAGTTTTGGTGCATATTTGCGGCATGTTTGGTAAGGAAGTGCAATCAACTAATTATAAGCAGATGAGACCTTTACAGCGGCCATGGAATTTCATGCAGGGCTGAATAATTACAGCTATGGTCTTGTCCTTACCTTGATATTCCCATCTGGAAGTGTTCTGCCAGGAACCAAGCCCCTTTCTTTTCCCTTTCCCCTTCAATTCCCCTTCCTTTTTTCCTTCCCTTCCTCCCTGTCCAGTCTTTTTTATGCCACGTTTATATAGCACCTGTTGTTTCGTTTGTTTGTTTGCTTGTTTTTCTATAAGCATCATGTAATACATCAATATAAAAGGTAAGAAACAACAGTGTTTGTTGACTCCTGCACACTAACCAGTGCTCATCCAGAATTCTAATATACTGGTATTCATATACAACAATAACATTTCTTCTGTTACTCCCTACTTGTGAGTGGAAAGGCTGAGACACTGCAGAAGAACAGGAAAAAAATTCACCTGGAAAAATCCCCCAAACCCATGACAAATCTGAAAACTGGTAAGCAAAATTATACCTCTGCATTTATCTATTTTTCATCCGATCACGCGATTCCATATGGCAGTGGTACAAACTTCTTTGAGAACTTCTGGAATTGATCTTTCACAACATTAATGAAGATTGTTGTGCTGCTTTATAAACAAAAAGTCTCCGTAATGTATAGTCTGCACTTCATACTTTCATGTTTACTACAATGTTCCAGTGACTCATGAAAAAACAGGAAAAGTTATTGACTCAGTATATAATAAAACTTCTCAGTATAACATTTCAACAATATTTTGGCCTTATATGCATACAAAATGATTATTATCTTCAAATAATGACATACCTTGTCTTAAGAATAATACCCCTTAATGACTCTAAGAAATCAGTTAGGCTGCATGCCAGCTTGTACTTAGCCTCAGCTTGCTTATCTAGTTTTAAATAATAGGATTACATGAAAACTGAGACAAAGTTATTTTCGTAATACATTTCATATGTTCATAGCATTATGAATTAATAGCAATTAGCCTCTTTATTTTTCTTAATGTCTATTTAAGAATCAATTTTATAGACAGTTCTTGAAATAGCATATATATTTTATCCATCAACATAATGATGTAGTAATCAATTTGGGATTTTATTTGCAGGAAATATACCAGGAAGCTGGAATGAAAGTTCATGTTTTGAATAATGTACTGCAAGAGTAATGCCTCTCCAGCCAGAATTTTAAACTCAAAATCTCTTCTGAACATTAGTCCATCACTTTACACATGTGTTATGGTAAAGAAGGATGTGTTAGTGGGGTTTGGTAGTTTATATTAATGAGTTTTTCAAAGACCTGAAAACCACATCTTTATTCTTTACCAAAGATTCACCTGAACAATCTTACCACCTCACTCCTGCTTGGCCTTAGAGATGCTTGTATTCAAAGAGTATAGCCCAACTCTGCACAGAGGAGAACAGACACAGCTGGAGTTTTTGGCAACAGTTTGCAGTTGTTCCCAGAAGTAACTGAGTGGAAATCTACATTAACTGTAACAGTTCACGTAACTGATATATGAGTATGGCAGATTAACTTGGAGAATATCCAAGTATTGGATCTAAGTATGGGCAAGTAGCTGGTAAATGTTTTAAAAAGCTTTTGCATTTTTGGCATATCTGCAAACAGATCTTGAGATACAGCATATTACTCTTGAATATCTGGGTATCAACAAATAGTGGATGTCTTGATAGTTCTGGCAAGAAAGACATGGGATTTTCAGTTACTAATTTTGTATCAATATGGCTATGCCCATTTTACATACTTCACATACATTATATGTCTGTCTACCTACCTATCTAGCTAATAAACCAACTAGGTTTTCACAGATCTAAGCATTCACTTGTGAATATTTCTAGACTTTTGGGCTTCATACAAACAAAAGGTGCTTAGCATCTTGTGGAATGGAGCTCTACACTTTACATGAAACCCGCTAATGTAAAAAATCCATAGAAGGTTGCTACTTACAGGATTTTTTTCTAGCACTTGGCAATCCTACTTAAACTAATGCTTGCAACAAGATGGTGGCTACTGAATTGTTATGGTTGGCTAATCCTCTGTATTAGTGTTGGACAAGTGTCTCTGTAATCAGGCTTATGACGAGTTTAACTGTTAAAACTATCTTCTGAGTGTCTTGGTCTGACTCTGTGTTATGTATGGTTGTGGGGGTGTGGGGGGTGTGTGTTTAGCCCATGCCTTTTTTGGCCCTATGGCATACCTGACTGTTAGGGCTTTTTCCCATTAATCTTTCAACAGTCCCAATAAATGCAGTTCTGTGCCTCTCCTACACTTTTGACCCTTAAGCACTGAAGCCTTACAAAGCAGAATTATGATCTGGTTCCAAGGAATCTAGCTCTTCCTGAACCAAGACATGAGGGCAGTCATAGCTGTTCTATGGCCGAGCCCTTTACAAGGTTCAGATGGTAAATATTTAACTACTACTCTTTGTTGTCTTTCTTTCTGCCTTTAACAGTATTTCATAGAGTGATACTGTCATTCCAGCAGTAGGCTGTGACTAGGCTTTATCATCTTTTCCTTTTCACCTTTGTGCTTCATTTTCAATTTGAGGATACTGGCTGCAACTCATTAAAAGGTCATGTTACCAAATCTTTTTGCTTTAGCTTTCACAAATTTCCCTTCCCTGTAAAAGTATCACATTTATTTTGTCTTTTTATATATATAGTAACAAAGTTTACTAATAAGCTCACTTGGTTTTCTTGTTTGGTTAGAAACATAGTTTTTTATTACGCTTTATGGCATTACATGAATGGACACTATGCTCTACTTCTCAGTCAAATGAAATAAAACCTCTTTCCTGAAGGATGAGCTATACAACTTTAACAGTAAGCAAATCCTACTGAAAGCTTAGGCACCGGGACATGTGGGTGGAATTTAGGGAATTAGGTCTATGCGCAAAATGTTGGCCACACAGGCACTTAACAATTGCCAAAGTCCTCATGGGGACCTCATTTTCTTTGCCATGAGTTAAATGCTGCTGCTGAAGGGCTGGCAGGATGTAGAAAAATGGAAGAGAGAAAATCTACGTAATCCTAAGGAAGTATACACAACAAATATTGGCCCCTAAATAACAAGTTTCTTCAGCAGCTTGTCACAAGCTTGATAATTCATGCAAACGCTCAACTACATGCTCTGGAAATCCCCTAAACCAGGATACCCCTCATGATGACTAGCACACTTCGACAATAATCCGTCTTGTACTTTATCTTTAATTCATATTGTCCCCTGTTGCACTATTTCTGCTCTTTCTTTTACCAGTTAACATGAGCAATAAGCTATCTAGCGTAACAATGCAGCAAATGAAGCAGTGCCCCATGGGGAATAAAAGAACCTTATTTGCTATTGGTCTGTGTACTTTCAGAAATAAAAATTCCCTTTGGTACACTTTTAAAATCAATCTATTTTTGGTCTGATTGTCCTGATGAAACAATGTAAGTTTAAAGTTTGTTCTTCAAGTGATTCAGGATCTTTTGTTTCAGATGAAGGACTGCAGGTTTTTGCTTGCTGATGGTTCTGTTTGTAATGTTCGAAGACTGAAAGGTCCCTAAACAGAATAATTTAGAAGAACATAGAAGATTCCACAGATAAATCTTAAACCTAAAAAGACAAACAGGAGTACAGTTTTTACACAAAAACAAACAAACAAAAAAAATAAAATCAAAAATAAAATCAAAAACAAGCAAACAAAAAAACCTCAAAGAAACATAAAACCCCAAACAAATTCCAAATTAAAAATAGGAGAAGGAGGCTAGGGACAACGTTGGCCCTCTCCAGAGGAGAACTGGACACCCTGGATTTGAAAAAAACTGAGGTTCTTAATGACTTCTTTGCCTCAGTCTTCACTGTCAAATGCTCTGACCACACCACCCAAGTCTTGGAAGGC
>JANRGW010004792.1:0-35886 GCA_024733675.1 Psilopsiagon aymara | reverse complement strand
CTGCGGAGAAGGACTTGGGGGTGTTGGTCAATGGAAAAATGAACATGAGCCTGCAGTGTGCTCTTGCAGCCCAGAAATCCAACCATATCCTCGGCTGCCTCAAAAGGAGTGTGACCAGAATGCTGAAGGAGGTGATCCTGCCTCTCTACTCTGCCCTTGTGAGACCTCACTTGGAGTATTGTGTGCAGTTCTGGTGTCCTCAACATAAAAAGGACACGGAACTTTTGGAACAAGTCCAGAGGAGGGCCATGAGTATGGTCAGGGAACTGGAGCACCTCCCGTATGAAGACAGGATGAGGGAGTTGGAGCTGTTGAGCCTTGAGAAGAGAAAACTGAGTGGAGACCTCATAGCAGCCCTCCTATATCTGAAGGGTGCCTATAGGGATGCTGCGGAGGGACTATTCATTAGGGACTGTAGTGAGAGGACAAGGAGTAAAGGGTTCAAACTTAAACAGGGGAAGTTTAGATTGGAAATAAGGAGGAAATTCTTTACTGTAAGGGTGGTGAGGCAGTGGAATGGTTGCCCAGGGAAGTTGTGAATGCGCCATTGCTGGCAGTGTTCAAGGCTGAGTTGAACAGAGCCTTGGGTGATATGGTTTAGTTGGAGGTGTCCCTGCCCATGGCAGGGGGGTTGGAACTGGATGATCTTAAAGGACGTTTCCAACCCTAACTATTCTGCGATTCTGTGGTTTTAATATGAGAGGCTTTATATTATTTTGTATTGGCTTCAATCTATCAACTTTAAGACTTTAAATCTGGTATAGGTCTCACCCCATGAGATATTTAAGCAGCATCAGGAGTGCTTAAAATAAGACACACAGACACTTGTCCACAGTTACAAAAATGTTGTAAACAATTTTTGGCTTTTATTTTTTTCTTTTCTTGCTCCATGTTCTGCATCAAAGGAGTTATTGTCTACCCTCATCTTCCATCAGTAGACACAATTATTACAGTACTCCTTCTACTAAAAATAAATTATTCACATGTAATGTGACAGCCTGGTGACCAAGGCAATGAAAAATGAAATGTTTTTAAGAGTGACCATTCACTATAAATTTAACTTCTCATATACGGTGTATATTTGATTTTGTCAGTAAGTAAATCTTGTTTTTTCAGAAATCTAATCTTTGCCAGAGTCTTTTTGAAGCCTTAGAGAAACTTATTAGCATAGAATTTATGGTAATTCTGAACTGCTTACTGAAAGGTACATCACATGTGTAGCTGGGATCCTGTGTGCAGAACAGATGCCTTGACAGTGTCCTTGTACTATAGTGGGGTTATCCTGGCAGCCCTTTAAAACCTAAACCCACCTGGTTCACATTTAATTTTTGTACTCAATGACTTCTCTGCATTACATTTTAGTGGATGTTTCATTCATTATTTATTGTACAGAGGTGTTAAAAAGTCAGCAGGTCTGTGTATGTCACAATACCCTCACCACACTGTGAGCTGTTTATAGGATGACAATATATTGACATACATTTTTGGTAAATCACTTCAGGGAGATTATAAAACAAAAGCAGAATTTTCTCTGTGAATATATGCAAAACTGTTTGAGCAGATTAAATGCTTGAAAACAACTGCAGTTTTGTACTGGAAAATTGCCATTACTGTTCTACTAGTGCTCTGACAATTTATAGTGTATATCTAAGTTGAATGCATTGATAATTCTGACATGTGAAGTTATTCCCTTCCCCCGTCGTGGGCATAATATGATGCTAACAACAGCCTACTCATCTCAGCCTTATTTTGTTAAAAGCAAATGGTCAGCATGAAATACTACAATTTCTTAATTTTATATTTGAAGACGAGTGTCCATTAGCAACTATGAAATTGGGAAAGGATTAGTAGAAGCCTGTTGCTTCTCTTCTGTCTTCTCCCCATTACTAGTCAACCACTCCCAATTTGAGATTAGAAAATTGTTGATCTACAATTTTGGTTTTGCAAGTATGTGAACTATTGTCCATATTCCCATCTACCTAAGCTACAATTGTTCTTCAAATAAAATAGTGAAAGCAAGGGACTAACTTTATTTGAACCCTAGATTGCAAACTGCATCAAGTTGTCCACAGAAACTTTTTATTCATGGACTTTTCAGACATTTTAGGAAGAATTTGACTTTTTTTTTTTCCAGTTATAGAAATCTACTTTCTAAATTACTACATTAAAATTCACAGAATGCTTGAGTATAAATTTCAGAGATATATACTTCCAGGGAGATTATATATATAGATATGGATCTGAATATATATATATATATCTGTACAGCCATATTGACGGGAGAGATTAAACTGAATATAGAGTTTTAAAAAGGCTTTTCAAAGTTCTCAGGGAAAACAATGTTTGTGCTGGAAGAAAATATAACCTGAAGGTGCAAATCACAAATATCCTTCACTCAGCAGTATAATGTGACTGACTAGGGCAGCAGAAGACCGAGATGAGATTTCCTAGTCTCTTCATACAATATTGAAACCCAGCATGACTTTTATTGTTGAGTCATGAATACACTTCTCAAAAGACAAAGCTTTTTCTCTTTCTTCTCTTGAGGATGAATTGCCCACAGGGTTTTCTGGTTATTTTATTCTGGCTGTAGGAAAATATAGAAATTTTTTCATCTCTTTCCTAACCTTGATTTTATTTATTTATTTATTTATTTCCCATTTCTGAGCCACATAACAGTTTTGCCAGGACTCCTTGAATTAGCCCAGTTTGTAATAAATAAATAAATAATATGTGAAGAAAACAGAAATATAGCTGCTATGCAGAAAAAACACACGTGTCCAGCAACTGAAGTTGTTTTCCTTATGTTGAACCTTCCTCTGTGGAACATATAACTCCTTGTTTCATCTCTGCACTGATAAACTACTGCTTAAATGGCTGCACAATCTTCTTTCAGGTATGAAAGGCATTAAGGGGAGAAAAAGACATTCTAACTAATTCTTCTCCAGAACAAAACAAAACAGACAATGATTCACTCTTTGAAAGAGCTAACTCTGTTCTGAACCTTTCGTACAGAATTGTTTGAAGGCCAAAGTGCTTGAAGTCAAAGCGGTAAAACTCCTGACAGGGGAGATTACAGTGGTTGTTAATCGCCAAGGGACATTGTATAGGCAGCCCTTAGAAAAGATATACACATCCAGTATCTCTCTAACTGTCATGGCATGTACTGTATAAAATTTATTGACCCGTAGTTGTTAAAAGTCCTGTGATCCAGAGCCTGTTACCTGTGTGCAGACAGGAACAAAGAAGGGAGGCATAGTTATGCCCTTTGGCTGATCAGCTGCAAGGAAGCTGGCAGCAGCAGGAGTTGAAGAGGGACATCTCCCCTGTGCACATACCTTGTACATCACTCTGCTGGCTGTGCAGGCTGAGTGAACTGGATGACATCAGGGATGGCTGGATCCTGGGCAAGGAAGGAAAACATCTGACAGAAGAGCATGTGTTGAAACAGACACACACCATCAATGTGAACTCTGGGATTGTGCATGATCTAGGAATACATTTTCCCACGTAAGCATAGATATTGCTTAACATTAAAATAGAGTTGTGTATAGTTAATTTGGAATATAATAGTTCCAGAGTGAGTTAATAGTGATAATGATAGGCACTAAACAAGACATTGCAGAGGTGCGTAATTCACATGAAATCTGAGATACCATTGTTAATGATTTCCTTGCCACAGCACTGCAACTGTAGGACAGATATTATGAATTTTCTTAAATTTACAACTATTGGTATTTGTACTGGCCTCAGATGCATCAGTTCACACCCCCAGCCCCATAAATTCCATAATTTCTCATAGTTCAAAGAAGGAATAGGGAGAGGAAAGGGAAAGGGAAAGGGAAAGGGAAAGGGAAAGGGAAAGGGAAAGGGAAAGGGAAAGGGAAAAGGAAAGGAAAAAGGAAGAGGAAAGAGAAAAGGAAAGGGTAAAGGAAAGGGAAAGTAAGAAAAGAAAGAAAAAGGGTTTCTTGTAGTTCCCTGAAAGCATTTCAGTGACCTGATAAGAGAGAGAAACTCAGGTCTGTTTGCGTTTTTTTCCTCCAGTCCACTTTCCTCTGCACACTCCCTTGAGTGTGGCCAGCTCTGGAGAGCTGGATCCAGAAAACTAATGGCTGGTTTGTAAACCTCCCCAGAAAAATGTGCACTGCACCAAGGACTATGGGAAGTTAAATACCCATGTAAGTTTTTCTTTGAAAGACCCAGGCCTTCTTTACTTCCCTGATTGTGCCTTTTCATAGAATCATAGAATAGTTAGGGTTGGAAAAGACCTTAAGATCATCTAGTTCCAAACCCTCTGCCATGGGCAGGGACACCTCCCACTAAACCATGCCACCCAAGGCTCTGTCCAACCCAGCCTTGAACACCACCAGTGATGGAGCATTCACAGCTTCCCTGGGCAACACATTCCAGTGCCTCAATGTTAATTTATAATTCTTTCTAATAGATTTGTCTCAGCGACACTATAAAAAATATCTTCACGTTTGTCTGGCCCAGTACCACCTTCCAACCTGTCAGGTTTTAATCCCAGCTACAGTATTTTGGTTTTAACATTTCAAAATGGGGATTTTGAAGAAACTTCGTGGTTTCTACTAGCTGTTAAAATCTCATTGAAATTCAAATTTAAGTGCCTAACTCCATTAGGACACTTGAAAATCAGACTTAAAATTTCACAGGAACAGACCAGTTTTTACCCTGTGTTTTTTCCATTTGAGGAAGAAAATTTTGCATGCAAGAGTGCCATAATATGTCATGGAATGCAGTGCAGCTCCTGAGACAGAGGTGCCTAATGCCATTGGGTATCCCACCTGGCTTCCCCATCAAGTTCTGGTGGTGCACGAACCTACTTTGAGGATCATGTTGGTGTTCTATGGTGGATGTCTCAGATTCAGGAAGTGATCTCAAATGGCAGTAGACATCTTATGTTTAGGCAATTCAATCATGCCTCCAAAGTCTGCTGGTTTTTAACACTTAAAAAATCTTGTTATAGATGAAAGGGAACATGAATTTTATGTGGAGCCTAGTACATACCGCAACCCTAAGGTCCTGACAATTAAATTGAAGTGCAATGAGCATTTTCTATTAGCTCAGTAAAAGTGCTTTTAACTCTCATGGGCCAAATGAATACCTCATTAATAATACCTTTAAAATTCCTTAGGAACACATTTGCTTTCTGGTATCTACCCCTTTTATTCAGTGGTACACTTATCCTTGGGGGTGGCCCTCTGGGTCCAAAGGTCCACAGTGCCCATCAAGCAACCTGGAAGGAAAGGTAGTATGTCAGATTGTTAGCACCATCCCGAGGGCTTCACTGGGAGGAGTGTGGCACTCATGGTGAGGTTTTCTTTGTTTTCAGTCTTGGATCTGCCCAGGGCTTTTATTTCATGTTTTCTTAAGGCAGACTGTTCATTTGTACTTTTTTTCTTCACTGGATCCCAGCTACGGCTTGACAATCTTCATCCCTTCCCTGCTAAGGACACACCACAACCTCCCATAGCCCCAGTTATCACAAAAGCTCTTTTGCTTGTTATGCAGGGACTGTGCAGGTCTGATAGACCTTTACCACATTAGGTATGCACAGAGATAAGCTTAAACAAGGTAGGTAATAGCCTTCTGACAGACAGACAAGTGCTGTCTCAGCTGGAAACAAGCTGAAATGAACTTCAGCCAAGACAAGTCCAGGCAAGTTATGAGGCCAGCGCTGGTGAGCTAACACACAGCATGTGGCCTTTACTGAAATCAGAAACAATCATATTTGCTGAGATGCAGCAGCAGCTAGCACCCAAGTTTTGATCCGCTTTCATTTCGTCAGATTTCTGCATGGCATTTGAAGTTATCCAACAGTTTTTGCTGCTGCAAGCGCACTGGCAGATGGAGAAATAGATGTGGAAGTGGTTGAAGGCAGAAACAAATCAGGAGTTAAATGAAGGGAAAAGCACATTAAAGGGGGTTTTGGCACTTACAAAGCATAAGAAAAACTCAGGTGTTTAGCCAGTTTACTCCCTGAGTCCTGTGGGTACATATTTATTAGACTCCAAAAGTAAATGCCTCTGGAAGTTTGCAACAAGCCTACTGCATGTATGTTTTAAAGAAAAATAAAAAAGATTATTTTCCTCCGTACTGGAGGACTGCAACACTTGCTCATGACCCTGTTCTGTTTCCCCAAATTAGAACCCCAAAGGAACCAAACCCCTAAACCCACACAGTGAACAGCAGATGTGAACAAAAAGCAGGTATGGGAACATGGCCAGTTATCTTCAACTCAAAAATCAGTCTGTTGTGGATCTGTGAGATTTTGAAAATAAATAAGTGGGACCAGAGTATTTGGAAGGAGACATCACAATCTACTGAAGTTGCTCTGTCATTAAATTCATTAAAATCTTGTCATTAAAATCTGTCACTTAGGTCTGACATTAATGATAATGGATGCCACTCCTGTTCAGTCTTCCTCTGTTCTAGGGATATTCTATTTTCTGTTTTAGAACTGGTTAAATTTCCCAACCTTCTGCTACTAAATATGCACACAGAGGTCTTGAAGTATACACTACAGTAGCTGCAGGTTCATATACTAATACTTCACCAGTGTCAGCCAATGACTTCCCATGCAACTGAATTCAAGGGATGACTCAGAGAAACAGAAATTAATTAAAAAACTTCCCTTTACTAGGAGGTTATCTCTGGCATATTTACAGAGAAAAGATAAAATATTCAAAAAATACCAATTAAATTAAATTAAAATGAAATCATGCCATTGTTTTCATGGGCACAGCCTGTACTAAAGATGATAGGAGCCACACGAAATTATGAAAGAGCCTAATTAAAGTCCTGGACAGTGTTGTATAATTTCAAAGGAAAATGCAAAGTCAGAAAGATCCTGGAAATAAACTTCGAAGCCATTTTTGTGGGCTCATTTCCTTGAGTGCTAGATGAATTTTTTTTTCCTTAGAAATTTGTGAATGAATTTATTTTTCCCCAAAAATTCTTCCAGCAAATGTTCTGCCAAACAAATGTTTCATTTGAGCTGGTTTACCTGCAAGCTAAAATACCTTTTATTGGCAGCAGAAGACCATTTATGGTAGACTACCTTATAGAACACCATAGCTGGTATTTTCTCTATGAAGTTTACCATACAGGTCAGTGAAGGTATTTTCATGAGAATTACATTTTTAGAATAGAGTTTAATACGAAAAATATTTAGTGAATCTTATTTTCTGTGAGGACAAACTAAACCCAAAATCTAACATGACTTAGACACCCCCAAGGAGACCTTCAAAGAGTGTGTAACTAAACAGATGTGACACAAGTCAGTCAGAGATTGACAATACTTCCTGACAGCCCAAATTTTCATTAAATTCTTTTCCAAGGCCTTTCCAGCTATTATTAAAAGTCTGTCTCACATACTACCTAATTAAAAAGTGCCATTTTTATAAGAGAGTAATTACGCTAATACTTTACATAAACACTTCTCAACATCAGTTGTCAAGAAATGCATAAACCAAGGTACAGTACATGTAAAAGGAATCTCAGATCCCAGAAGATTATAAATTTCTCATAAATAAAGCTCTTTTTTTCTGTGCTTTGTTCAGCCAAAGCCCTTGTGGAAATTATTTGGGCCGGGTTGTGGAGGGATTTTTTATGATTCCCATGTTGGATTTGTGATGGGTTTCTGGGGTTTGTTTCTTTTTTTTGTACAAAAAATCATGGGAGGTTTAACTGTAATGAGAACTGTGGAGCTCATCGTAACTTCTTACATCAAAGTCAGTGAGAAAGTAAAACAGAATATGGGGAATCTCTGTGAAGAAAAGAAATTATTTGCAGAGCCATTTGAAACAGCTATGCTACTAGGACTGCCTATCACATTTCTATTAAGGGGACTCAAACAGTCTTCTAAATACCTAATCCTTGCAAAAATAAACCTTCCCACTCTCTCTTATTAAAGATACGACTTGGGGAAATTTGAGAAAGCTCTGTGAGAGCAAAAAAGCCTCAAAATAAGAAAATTTCTTGGTTTTCTCCTACCGATTTCCTCATCCTGTTAAAATTATTCCCAGAGCTACTCCAAAATCTTCATGTTTCTTCTTCAGGAAGCCCTTTATTTCAGTCTTCTACCACATTTATGACCACATGCCTGCAGTCCAGGTGTCACCTCAGTGGTTGGGAATAAGGCTAGATTCTACTTGAAGTGAGAACAGGGCTTGGGATGGAACAGGAGACTGTCGATGGACACTGAAAAAGGAAGGAAAATTGGTTTTAATATAACTTGAAATTAAAAGGAGTGGGTTGTAACTTTTCCAACAAATAGATATGTTTTTTGTTGATTTTGAGGTATTTTCTCAAATGTTTATACGTGGTAATGTATGTTTTACTGTGTAAAAAAATCCAGATTTTTAAAGCAATTTTACTTTTGTCCATGCTATAATATTTGACTTAGTATGTTTAACAATATTTGAGCATATTAGGTCTAAAACAGCAAAACAAAGGATGTCTTTTTTTTTTATTTTTATCTCCCACTTGCCTATAGAAGACATACCTCAGTCAGCATTAAGGTAACTGAGCCTTTCAGGATACCATTAAATAAAATGCAAACATAGCTCACAGACCAAAGCTCAGAGAGATAGGATTCTGTGCTCAGTAATAGCAAGCAGATGGAAAATCCCAGAGTTACTTTTGGAAACTCTATCTAAGAATATATGGAAGCAAGCTCTGCTCTTGGTTACATATGTCCAAATCCCAGAAATTGCACTTCTATATGCAGGTCTGAGTATGTCAGGACAGAATCAGACTTTATATACTCAGCTGGCAAAATTGCAGCATTTTTCTGGAAGTGAAACTGAAATTGATCTGTTGCCTTAAATTAATCTATTGGTTTTATGAAGAAATTTTGAGAGAAAGAAAATCAGATGGTAATTCCACTAATGAAAAATCCTGGTGATTTCAGTTCTTGGAAGACCCAGGCAATAAATTACTTACTTGGTCCTTACAAAGAGCTACCCTGGAAATGGGAAAATCCTCAGTTTAAAATGTTAAATGTGGAAGGTGAATTTCACCAGAGAAATGAAAAATTCCCAGATAATAGCTGTGTCATTGTATATAAGGTAACCATGTAAAGTGTCTTCTATTAAGTCTGAGGAGGTGCCACTGTGCTGTTCAGATCATATTCCACATATTTTGACAGAGACCTCCTTAATTCAGCTTTTGAACTGTAAACAGTGTTGTAACCCCTGAAACTACAGTTCCTCACAGTGTTAAGGAATTCTGTAAGTTCAGGAAGATGTTATTATACCTTTTTTAAAAATAAATTTTAAAAGTATTCAAAAAATACTAATTGTAAAGGAGATAACATGGCATCAGGATCAGCATGTTTACATAGGCTGGTCTAGCACCATTGGTGAAACTTAACAGAGCCAAGTATACAGCATGGTTTTATCTAATACCTCAGCACATATCTGTGGTATCACTGTTCCGATTTTGTCCACTAACTCCCAGCACAAGCCCATCTCTTTATCTTCTGAGACACCTGGGAAAAAAAAAAAAACAACAGACCACACACATACAAAATGAGATGCGAGGTCTAGTATTCATAAATAACACCACCATGTTACAATAAATATCATCTTTTGATCACCCTTTTTCATCACCTATGAAGCACAATCCACCATAAACCTTTGCTCAGCAACAAATGCTTTCCTGTTCTTTTGTATATGAAACATAAATCACACACACTGCAGAAAAGTCTAGATGTCTTAGTGTGTTTTGCTAAACATAAACCAGATCCATAGCTGTCATACTTTCAGGACTGTAGCTGGAAAGATGAGCTCTGGAGCATACAGATTTGTGTATAACACAGGGGCTTGCTATTGTGAGTAACAGTATAAATTTTTTCTTCAATATTCTGTAGGAAAACAAGAAAATTACTTATAATTGTGATATACAAATTATGTACACTTCAAAAATGTTTTAAACTCATTTCAGTTCTAGAATACATGTGTAGCCTTATATCTGTATAGATAAACCTCCACCTATAATGTGGAGATTGTATAAGAAAGCAGTTTATGAACAGAAACATTTCAGAAACAACTGTATTCCAATAGATTAGTATTTGGTGGCAGATTACTAGGCAAAGAATTATCTTACCAGAAGATATTTTTAATAGATATATATGTGCAATATATATATAGGCACAGATTTTTATATGCAAACAGTAAGTATTATATTTATTTGTTCATGGAGAGGTTCCAATCACTAAAGCACTTTGATAAAATGGGGACACAACTGGCAATATAAGCTTTTAATTGACAGAGAAAGAAGCACTTTAACAAGCATTCCAAAATCTGTAGAGCTGCATGTTCTTAAATCTAAATTATGTACCCATTTAAGTATATGCCCTTCATATAACTTTTTTCTGTTTAACTGCTTAAAACATTTTGAACAGGCTGTAGCTACATTTTACCAAATATATTCACTTTGAGTACTGTTATCCGGATTTCCACTATTTGATGAAATGAACTAAATGACACTAGAACAGCAGAGATTTAAATGTGTCTTGTGAGTTTTTCCTGAATGGTGCTGCTGAGTCATGGCATAGCAATGTTCATACTTACATTTGTCTTCCCTTAATGACAGCAGCAAGAGATTCACTGTTGGGAGCTGCTCGTGCAATGTGACCAACAAAAAAATAAGCAGTGGCTTTTCTTTTGTATGACAATGCCTTCCTTGAAAATTAAAAACAGGGTATATTCTCTTTAAAAATGATCAGTAGGTTTCCTTTTCCTCTTGACAGTTAACACAGAGCACATCTAGATCAAGTATATGTTGTCAGAGTTGCACAGCTTCTGAAGTGGTGTTGTCTCATAGCTGGCTTGGAGAATCAATGGAGTTGTGCAGATGTGCAAACACATCTGCACAATGCATGGTACAACTACATGTTAGTAAGCTACTGTGATCCTGCATTGTTTATTTTGTTTATAAAACACAGTCCTTCGAAAAAAACAATTCTCCTTGCCTTCTAAAATGTTTATTGATTCCCCGGTATACAATAAACAAAAAACCCAAGTATGAGAAGGTACCTCCCAAGTATATCAGCCTCTGGGCAGCATTGTCACCTTGGCCAGAATTTTCATGGGAAACACTATGCTGCCAGCTCACTTGACACTACTAAGGAGCTTGACATGCACCTACTTCTGTTACCTGTGTGCAAATTACATATATATGCTCTCCATATGGTTGAATATTCATGTATAAGTATATACTCATAGTCTATACATGCATATTAAGCATACCAAGATCAGCAAAGGATTTCTTAGAGTAACATCTACCATGTTCTGACACAAAATCTGAGTTTGATTTTACCTTGCTCCTGTAAACTGGTCTTGACTCATCTTTTACCTATAATTTACAGCCAATTGTTTTTACACAGAATCATAGAATAGTTAGGGTTGGAAAGGACCTTAAGATCATTCACTTCTAACCCTCCTGCCATGTCTGCAACCTGCAGTTAAAATGAGTGAAAGAGGAACTCTAGAGTGAATCTGCAATTTATTTGCTAACAGATTAAAAGTCCATTATTAAAACAAAAATATTAGCCACAGTTAGTACATGGAACTAAAATTTTATTTATTAGAAATGCTGTGTCATTTTGGTGATTGTTCCATACTTGATTTAAAATCCCTACAGAAAGGTATCCTCTATTAAGCAGCTCAGTACTCATTATTTCATGCCTTTGAAGTGAAGGCTGTTGATCCTCAACACAAACCACAGATGGGGAGGGACCCCAAAATAGTGAAAATAAAGTGAGCCAGGCTCACTCTAGTGTATGTCTGTAATTCAGACCTAGTTTCCTATCATGAAGTTTTCCATGACAATTTTTGCAAAGCCAAACCGGAAAAACCCAGATCAGAGTTTTTGTAAGCATCAAACACTAGCACCCCTCCTCTGGGTCTCACAGAACCTTGTCCCCATCATGGCTGGTGCATGCACTAGGACTACAAATCACATAACTAGAAATTACAGAGGGACAGAACCAAGCAGTAGAATACCAAATTTAGAGGATGTTCAGATCAGAAAGCATATAGTTACTTAGACACAGTATTAGCTTCAGAGCTCCTTAGGAAGCTCATTTGAGTAGTCTCAGCTTAAAGTCAGGGAAATGCTGAAGGCTTCATTTCAGAAACATAACCTGTGCGAGCCAAGCCCAACAGTTACGAGAGAGAAAAATGTTGACAGTAATAATATGTGATACTGCATTGCACAGTGAAAAATATGAAATGACATTCACTGGATAATAGAAACCTGAATGGGGATGAGGACAAGGGCTGACCTCGACCATGTAACAGTGAGACTGGAAGGAAGTGAACACTGATGGAAACTCAATTTTTCTGTAAAAGGATTCAAACTGTTAACACAAGCATTAACTTCAACTAAGGGTTCCCGTACATGCAAAAGCAGAGCAAATGAAGTTGTGAAACACGAAATATCAAGCTGGGTTTGAAGTCGTTTCACTTCCTGTCTCTAAACAGATTTCTTCAGAAATCCATACCTTCATTCAGAGCTACTGCTGTGTTTTTAGTACCTCAGGGGACATGATACAGTATCTGAGATCACTTAAAAAGTCATCTTTTTATTGATATAAATTGATGTAAATGCAACAAGTGCCTTTTCCTTCCCCTTTCACAAACCTAATGGGAACCTGAGCCACAAAGCAGTGTCTTGTCATTGAAAACATGCCTCAGAGACCTGCTGTGCTGCTGCCTGCAGCCTTCATGGTAGGTTTGAGATCTCAAAACTAGAGCCATAAATATTGTGCCTTTGCATTCAGGACTTCAGAAGTATGTGTTCGTGCATTTCATAGGGAATTGATTTAGCTCTGAAGATGGATACTGAAGATCTGTTTGCTTTAAAGGCTGAGGCAAGCAGACAAGCTGCAGTTCACATTAGAGTGTCACTACCTGTGACTTCATTGTGATTACAGTATTGAGTATTTTTACCACATTGTGGATGCCTTGCTGAGAAGGTTTTCTTCAAAACCTCAGGGAAGTACAACCTACCATTTTGTAATGTAATTCTAATGTAATTCCTAAGGTAACATGGCTTATGACATAGCTACAATACTCTCAGTGTCTGAAAAATAACACAACTTCCTAAAAAGATTAACCTGAGTAGAACTAAGCATGTGAAAATTACTAGATATTTTTATCTGAAATAGAATGATTAATTTCTTCCCTAGGATAGAGTTTTGTTAACTAAATGCAAGTATATTTCCCAAACAGGGCAGGCATATTGCTTTCTTGCTTATTTTTTTTAATTGTTCATTAAGTATTGAAAGTATTGTCTCCATTAACACTTGTGCATGTATTACTTTCTTCCGAAAAGCCCCCTATATTTTTGCTAGTGTTTTACTATTTTACAAAAAATGACATAATAGTATAATAATTTCATGCTAGAATGCTGCTTTAACATAGTAACCTAAACTTCCCGGCTTAGCAGTGTTGTCAGGGTGAACAATGTCAAGTATGAACCACCCAGGTTAACCCAACATAATATGAACTTTCATTAGAGAAAAGTGCAGCCTAAAGAGAGGCTACCTAAATAATATTCAGAGCCACTAAAACAAGACTCATTTAAGACATTCTGGCTTCACAAAGGCTCTTTTAAACACCCATGAACAGGCTGGAGCTTTTTGTGGGATTTTGTTCAGTCAAAGGAAAAGATTTAAAGCTATCCAGATAGGAGTGTAAAGTTGGTAGGTCTTTTAAAGAGCTTTCTGAGAGGAAGAGAGCTTCCCTCTGTAACTGGATTTTTTCTTTAATTATTTTATTTGAAGTTCCTGAAGAAGGAAGTGCTTATCTTGAAGGGTTCACCCACACTATCCTAGAAACCTCTTCTTCAGGTAATTATTCTTTCTAAGTATTATATCTCTGTGGAAATATATTACCTTCCCCTATTCTTTTCTGCAGGGCAATTTGGATGGACTTAGTAAAAAATGCCTTCTGCTGGGTTTTAACATTTGAAAGCCTGTTATTTCCCAAAACAATTCTAATCTGATAATTCATTAGAAAATTTTACAAATGTAGACTTGCAAACTACAGTTAAGAACAGAACCCTTACAGAGTTTTTGCCCATTTCTAAAAATTGAACTGATTTTCTATTCATTCATATTACAATACATTAGTTAAGAGTGAAACAGCTTACCATTGTATACCACAGAAGTTTTATAGCCACTTTTTCTTAGGTTTTCAGAATGCTTACTTGCATAGGAAAATTTCAAACAAAACCAACTAGATTTGTATGTGTGTGTTTGATCAAGCTTGGTGAGCATTATGAGAAGGTAACTGGAAAATAAACCAAGCTGCAATCAACATTTTAAAATTAATTAAAATTAATTAAAAACCTCAAACACATTTAAAAATTAATTTCCTCTTGATATGTATTTTTGGTACATCCTAAATAAAATAAGTACTCTTATTTTTTCCACTATCTTGGCATTAAAGAAGATGAAACATAAGTAGTATCTATCCTCCTGGTATGCTACATCGGTATAAGACAGTTTTTCTTAGTCTGATTAGTGGAATCTGAATAGGAATCTATTTGAAATTATTTCAATATTATGTTGGACTTTGCCTTTTAAAAACTTTATATGGAGCCAAACGTGTCCCTGATTGCTTTGTTTAGTGGCTCCATCCATGGCAGAGTAAATAGAGCAGTGACAAATACTCCAGCCATACTCCGTCACGCAGCCTCACTAGCAGGACAAAGTCTGCTCTGGCATGGGCTTGTAGTAGTGTCCAGTGAAGCAAGAGGCTATTTGCACAGTTCACACACAGCAGGAGATCTCTAGAGCAAAAAAGTCATTGTGCAAGGCCTTGCTTCAAGCTTTTTAACAGATTTTATTGCTGGCAGCCTGGTTATGCAGAATGGCTGCCTGGTAGGGGCTGACAGTCACAAGGTGCACTTGTGGAGCACATCTTTTATTTAACTGCCATATGCCAAGAATACAGGCTGTGCTTTCAAAGGCCACTCCTAGATATTTATCAGAGCATGCTTAAGCAGACGTGATTGACATACACTGTAAGAATGCACTGCTAAACTGAACCAGAGCATTGGTAGAGATACATTCTAAAGTGATGCCACTGCCAGATGTTAAACTCAACTTGGACTCAACAAATTTTTTGGAAAGCAGGTATCTCTCTGATCCAAATGTATCCTGACTTTTTGTTAATCAGCCTACATTCTCTCTGGCAGACTATGTAGAGAATTGCATGGACTCCCCACTTCCAAGGTAGCTTTTGCATAGAATTTCAGGATTTTTAAAAGTTCTTTTTCTGTATTAAGTTTCTAACATTTAATTTCTGCTCCCCGCCTGGATTTCGTCAATGCCACATTGCAAACCAGAGTTAGAGATCAAACTCTTCCCTTCTATTCTGTAGGATATGGCTATGTGCAAAGATCTTAAAATAAATATTAAATTGAATATTAAATCTTTCAGCAGTATTTCATTGGAGCAAATATATGTTCATTATCCACATATTAGATAATAAAAAGCAGAATCTTAACAGACCTGACAGATCTTCACTGGAACATACACATGCATCTCTAGCCATTATTCATTTGATACTCTTTTTCTTCCTTTTTCAGACAGTAATTAAGAAGAGAAACAATGAATAAAAATGCATTCAATAGAACATTAATATATTTTAAATTAAATGGCCTGCATATAATATGAATAATTAGATGGAAATAGTTGATATTCATCTATCTCATCTTGGATTTACTTTGACGATGATTATGGACACAACTCTACTGGATACTGGCACCAAAAATACCGAGAGCACTGGGAAATCAGCTATGGAGGGGTCCAGACAGGACCAGAGAATGAGGTGATAAAAAATATTAAAATGAATCTTGCACATGGATGATGTCTTAAAATGTCGAATGAGTAATCTGAACAGAGAGTTGCATGTTGCAGAGATTTCCTAGATAGAGCTACCAAATGTGGCAGATTTTAAAAATTATTACTATGATTAGTGATGTCACTCCTTATCTTAAGTCTCTTATTTAGCTTCTATAGGCAAATTCATATAGACTGAAGAGGGAAAGAAAACCCTTGTGGGGTAATCTCAAATTTACCCCAGTGTCTTAAGTGACACAGACACAGACACCCATTTGCAGGAAAGATCTTTTTAGGGTACTGAGTTAAATATATATTGAAAGCTTTGATTGTAACTGGTAATTCAAGTGGCGGCAGCAGGTATCCACACAGCTTCAAAATCCACCACTTTATGTCTCATTTCTCAGGATCCACTGCTTTACATCGTACTGCATATATTGCACCAGGATAACAGAAAGCTCATTTCCCTCAGCTTTCTGGTGGATTATTTCCAAAGTGGGAGAGGTACTAGTATACCATACTTCTCTGAGCATCTTATCCTGACCAGAAAGGATTGCAGATTGTTGTAGCTATACTGTTTGCCTCATAAACACTTTCTTAGGATTCCCACTGAATAAACGATTCACTTTTGCACCTGCTGCAAAACAATGATGGATTCAGATAACACAATATTCATCATATCCCTGTTAAGGAAGAAGGCCAGGTTAATTTCAGAGGGTCACTGCAAACTAAATCATATTAGTATACATGCAATGCAGGTATCAGTCTTCTGTCTGCTTTTCTTTAGGAATATATACTAGACACATACCAGCCACATACCAGACTTCTACTTTCAGCAACCAATCTTTCTTCAAAACATCCACACAATAGGCATGTGCATCTTTACCCACATAGATACACACAAACCACACTCTTTCCTTCTTTTCCAGTAACATTAATATGACATCTGCATGTATCAAGAATTATCTATCATTTATAGCCCTTCAGCTTCACCTGAAAAGTAGGTAAACACCAGAAGTAAGGGGGTTTTACCTTGAATTTCACAAGTATTGGAGAGTTGCCCCATGTATCCTGAAATCTTGAGGTCTGCAGACCTTGACCCCAAGAACATATTGTATAATCTCTTCAGTAGCCAGTGAAATAAACACAGCAAAAATTACCTCATGAGAATAACGCTCTGCAACACTTTATCACAGATGACGCATACTTACTTAGTCATCTGTACAAAAGTGTCAGTGATTTTATTATAAGAGTTTTCTTGCATTAATAGAAGAGTATATAGATGATTAATAAAGGCTCTTAGTTTGACTTGAGTCAGAGAGCTTTATGTACTTTGACAAACAATGAAACACAAGTATCTGAACACTGGGATATCAATTTGCGACCAGAAAAAGGTTATTTCCCACTTTTGATGACAAAATATGATTCACTGTCTGTGCCAGGTGCCCACGTAAGTGGTGCAGTCTATTCACAGCAAGCAACAGAGCTAACTCTTTTCTCTCTCTGGATTGCAGATACAGACTCTTCTCTTGAAATCAGTTACTCAGCTATCTTTATATGATGTTGGAAAGGCTTTTACTGAAGCATGTAGTTCTTGTGCTACAATGCACACAGCTGCTTGCTTGAGCAGCCAGTTCAATTCAGTACGCTATTCTTGGACTGGCTCATTGATCTGATTAGCTCTTGATCAGTTCAAATTGAGATCCTTTCTTCAGTCTATAAACATAAGCGGGCTCTTTACTATGTGATACCCACAAAGTAGATTTATTTAAAAAATGTACTGCCTTCTCCAGGCACTGTTCCACTGCTTTTGCTGACTTCTGCCTGTGAAGACACAGCCCAAATAGCCACAGTGTAAGTTGCTCTTTTAAACCATTTCTCCAAACCCTGAATTTCCATTTCAAGTCTTGCACTATGTCAGCTCTGCATTAGCATATATACTTTATATTCATGATAAAATTCTTCAATATTCCTTTTTTTTTTTTTTTTTTAATCATGTCTCTAATATAACCATTGAAAGAATGATGAAAAGTGGGTGATCAGGAGAATGAGTTATCTGGTACCACCACTTCCAAATATATTGGCTCTCTAAGGTTTCTGAGGAATATCTGAGAGTAACAGCTGTATGACAAGACAGACAGATTTCCAGATTTCCTCATTATTGCAGATAATCCCCAATCCTACTCAATTTCTCCATTCTATCTGTTTCTCTCTATTCAACTGTGACATAAAGACAGCTACAATCAACATCCTATCTCAGACCTAATTCTAGCACTTCTCTAAATATGCGATCCTCCCCCTCCACTCTGCTCTCCTGAGAGTACCCCACGGAGTACTGTGTACAGCTCTAGGTCCCCCACTGCAAGACAGGCATGGACTTGTTAGAGCAGTTCTAGAGACAGGTCACAAAGATGGATAGAGGGCTAGAATGCTCTCTGGTGAAGACAGGCCAAGAGAGCTTTTACTAAGTTGATAGGTAAAGGAGCAACTGTTTAAAATAGGGCAGATTTAGACTGAATATAAGGGAGACTTTTTTTGTCTATGAGCATAGTGAGACACAGGTGGAACTCAGTCACTGCATGTGTTAAGGGTAAGGTTAGGTGAGGCTTTGAGCAACCTGATCTGTGAGAGATGTCCCTGCACATGGCACCCGGTTGGACTAGCTGATCTTTAAAAGTTCCTTCCAATCTAAACCACTATGTGATTCTGCGATACACTCACACTCTAATGATCGCTATTACAGGAACATGAGCAACCCTGAAGTGCTATGGCAAAGTCCTGGGCAAATAGCAGTAAAAGGAAATACTCTTTTCCCTTTCAGTTCTGGCTGTCTGTAGGCAGAGATATCTATCGATTCCAAAAAAATCATTATTAGAACAATTCATGAGAACCAAGACATTAGAGGGCATTCATATTACTCAGGTTAAATTTTGGTGGGGTTTTTTTGCTACCATTTAAAAATTATTCTTATTCTTCAATGTTTTCACATAAACCAGGCCTCGACTTGCACTCAACAACTTGCTCTACAGTTTCCAGTGAAAAAAATTGCTTATTAATGTTAATCTCATCAATTGCTCAAACAGTACCAAGCCTGTAAGCAGAAGCAAAGTGTCTGTTCTGTTAATCGAAATGGCTTTTAACCTGGATGTAGCTTCTGGTCATGAAATCATCTTTCAAGTAAAAGATGCTTTTTCCCAGCTGACTGACAAGACTTTAATTAGAACATTAACTCAGCTTCTCTACATTTTCCTTGTGCTAGAAGGGATTTTAACAAATTGAACTCAGGCTACCTAATGACAAGAACACTTATTTTTTTTTTTTTTTTTAACCCAGCTTTCTTTTTGTTTGTTTGCTTTTAAAACCTGTTTTAATCATTTTGCATAAGCAGTCTCTGTTGCTTTATAAAAAGCAAGCGCCATTCTGACTACCAAACCAGGCCATTTTCCTTTTCCAGCTCTCTAAGAAATCAGAGCTGAAAACACATTCCTACCACATGGGTTTTATTTCTCTTTGGGAAGCAGTATCATTAAAAAACAAACAAACAAACCAAAACAAAACAAAAAGAAAAGAAAAACAAAAAACAAACCTGCAAATTAAGTATTATTAAAAAAACATAAACAAAAGAAATGAAAACAAACTTCAAAAGGAATATGTTTTTCAAGCTGCCTTTTATACCACATCTGCAAATCAAAGTAAATGTTACATGGAATCATCTTAGCTGCAGAATATTCACTCTCAGAAGCATGACGGCTGGTGGATACAGGAAACACTGATTGCCATAACATTTTTCGAGCAGAAATGCTGACAGAGAACAGTAATTTCTTCTCTCCAAAACAATATTTTCATTTTCCTAACCAGGAAACTTTCTGTTTTAAAGCTAATGTTTCATTAGCTTTTTTCATCAGAAAAAGTACTGAAGCATAAGTGTACAAGTAATCATTGGACTTTACCCAACATATTTTTTGTGACGTGGTGCTTTCAATAATGTCTTAGACTACTGCTAGTGGAAACATGGCTAAGATTGGGAATAAAAAGCTGAAAGAGGAAAACAAAAACCCACTCTGTCCCACGAAACCTATGGGTTGAACTGGATTTAGCTCAGATAGGAGGAAGCAGGCCAAGTAACCTTGCCAAGTATTTTCTGCATACCATCAAAAACTACACGCAGAAAACCACCCCCATTCATCTTCAGAGACATTTAAGTGCAAGGCACATAAATGTTCTTTTTAAAGAGACCATTCCTGTAGGTAAAAGCAGCCACTGCACTGGAGCCTGGCACAGAAGACGCATGAAGAAATTGTGGGAGATGCAGCTTAGGTGAATGCTAACACTAGTAACAGATACTATAGTTCCCCATACTGACCTCACTGTTATTGGTAATACTAAACAGATATCCCTGATCAAGTTTTTATTGGGTCAAGTTTTTATTTAAACTGTGAACAGAACCCCCTAAGATTAGTAACAGCCATCTGGGTGTGCTCCGAAGAGTTGGTGACTATTGAATCACTGAAGGAATCATCCTTCCTAGGAGAATAACTGCGCGGTGCTTGTACCTGAGTATGTATTTTTTCAGATAGGAGAACCAATAAGTAGAAGTAATGCACATCAAATGGCATATGGTTTGTGGAAAGCCAACTAGAAAGCAACAAAAACTGCTTGGACCTTAAACCCCAGTACACCCAATTGAACTCTACAGGTAGTACACCAGGCATCCTTTTACAAGATGATATTATTTCATAGTGTTGAAAGTGCTTTCTGCTACTGGAATGACTGTTTTTTTAGAATATGATACCACACTTGATACAGAGAAGGACAAACAACAAAGATTTGTAAAAACATTTTTGTACTGATTTTATCATTTTGAAGATCCAGATAAATTTTAGTCTTTAAAAAAATCTTTGCCTAAAAACATACAACATTCTGCATATTTTGCCTGCCCAGATACTAAATCATCAAAACTTGTAAGCACTATCAATTATGCACAGTGACTGTGGTATAAGCATGGATGCCTGCAGTTATTAATTTATGGCATAAATTCATCCAGCTGACAAGTCTTGAAAGAACAATAAAGTCCTGTGTGTTTTGTTGGTAATTGCAGTGGGGCCTGAACAACTGTTTACTGCTACCTGGATTTCCAAAGTAAGATCATCCGCAAAACCTTACAGACAAATTCAGATCCACCAGTGTGCACAGTAATCTGCTAAAAACAACAATTTTCTCGCAATTGAACTGTGATTAAATCACACCAGGTTCATATAGTTCAGCTGTCCAATTTTTTCTGCCATGCTCTATGGCAAATTGTATCTACACGGATCCTAATTCACAATGTACTAAAGTACATACCCAGCTTTAATCACTCAGATGTGCTATGGCAGTAATAGTTGGGCCTTCACAAAGTAGTCTGCATAAAATTCACACTGGAGAACAAAATATTCAGAATCTATGTAGAAGCAGAATCAAAAGCTTCACAGAGAATAAATCAAAAAATAAAGAGAAAATAACAGCAATAAATGATACACCAACGCCTATCAAACAACTGTAATAATGACTACAGCATATTGTTTACACCATATCATGCACACTAGCAGTATTAAAACCTTAATAGCATTAAAAGTTTAATTTCTCCTTAAGAAAGGGAGAACTGGTGCAGTTTTTAATTTTCAATTATTTTTTTTAATCAAGAAAAGGGTTTTCCTTGCATAATTTTTACCCAGAGCCTAGCTTGAGGAGTGCTGAATGTGAATTTTGGGGAAAGTACTCCATACTCAACCTCCCCCCAACTCAGTTCCTACTTCCAGTGTAACTAAAGTATTTTCTTTGTGCTTTACAATAAGGATTTAGAAAATAAAGACAAGGGAATTGACAATTGTCTCGAAGCTTGTGGACCTGGGTTCACTAAATTAACACACACAATTTAAGCATGTAATTGCTTTGTTACAATGAACTGAAGACTATCAATAGTCTTCACATGCCTAAGTGATTGCAGAATTTGATAAGGCTATGTAGGTAATGCCATTTCTAACCTTTCTGTATCAGAGTAAATACTCATCCTCACCTGTATTGTGATCAAACAACAGGCACTAAGACGGAAGAAACTACTGGAAGAATTTTCTACTGGTAGGAAGATGCCCAGAGCAGGGCTAGCAAACAACCTTGCCCAGATTTGCCTGTATTCCAGACAGGTTGGTATCTTCCACTTGCCTGTGATAGATTCCATGTTTTACTACTTTTTAGAACTACCTCCAGAAAAACAACAAAAATACAGGGGAAAGGCAGGACTGCTCAGATTTACACTAACATATTCCAA
Organism: Psilopsiagon aymara; assembly: GCA_024733675.1. NCBI lineage: Eukaryota > Metazoa > Chordata > Aves > Psittaciformes > Psittacidae > Psilopsiagon > Psilopsiagon aymara. Next base: position 13,699 of record JANRGW010004792.1, on the reverse strand, counting down.
GGGTAATGTTAAGCTTATTCTGTAAGTTCCCACTAAAGAAAGGATTGCATAGCCATGCTAAAGAACATAAGTATTGTATATATTCAATGTTACTAGTGGACATGATATAAAATGGACTCCCAAATAAATAAGAACTAGATTGATGCAAAGAAAACAAAGCAATTTACATGCTTTGTTAGTCTTAAAAAATATTTCCTGTTATTTAGAAACTTTATGTATTATTTACTGTTAATTTTATGTTATATACTTGATTATTCTTTCATAATATCACTGTAAAAGTTATTTTGAAGGCAGCATTTCTAGTGTTTCTTATAATAAGAGATTTACCTTTATCCATTAGTATCTGAATTGTACTTAAACTCTGCATCCAGCTCAAGGAATTAATTTCTTTTACTGCATCTATAAGAACAAACTCCTCAGTACAACACGGAAGATTATTAATTATCGTATTTAAGCAATGCAGAATATATATATAAAAAAGCAAATATATTTAAATAAATGTATTTCATTTATTACCTTCCAGGGTCTCTGAATTAGTTCATTAAATAAAGATATTAAAAATTGTATCCTATAACTCCGACATCTTGAATTGAGCAGCATTAGCTAAGTTGCTTTTCTATGGACTTTAAAACACCACCTCCTTGCAAAGCACAAGTCATTATAAATTTGATCCACTGCAGATCAAATTGAAGGGGAAATGGCCTTATTAATTTTCTAATTCAGTTCCACTGCATGGATTATAAGCATACAACAAAAGGTAGTGGCACAAATATGTTTGAAAGTGATAAAAGGATAAGATCATAAATGCCACTTTAGAAGATACTATCTTTGCAATCAATTTAATCCTTTGATACAGGGAAATGTATTTTCTTTGGTTCAAACCTGTGCAGAAAACCTATACTCTCTCATGTACGATATTCCAATTCAAAGCAAATGCTCTGTTTCCAGCCTCATGCACCCCAGCCATCTTAAACAAGGGCAAACACAATATGATATTTTATAAATATTTCAGAAATGTAGCAAGACAAATAGAATTAAACATTCTCATAACTCTTAACAGAAATTAAAATGCCACCAAGAACTTAGAAGCTCAGAATCAGAACCAGTACTTCCAAACTCTTACAAACACAACCACAGACCATATTCTCATAGCCTAAATTAGTATTTTGCACATTTTGATTGAACATTTCCAGCCATTAGCATTATGTCAATATGGCTACATTAGCCTAGTCATGCTTTCAACTAACTTGTTTGTCTCTCTACTTAGATGTAAGAAGAAATAATAATGGTTCTTTAAGTATTTCCCTAAATTTAAAGATAAAATTAAAGTATTTCCTTTAAGTACCTGGACAATGGAAAGTCCATCAAGACATTATTTTTGAGAAGAATGAACAGCAATGGTACAATACAGTTGCTCAAAAAAATCAGAAGGTAGGACATGCAAAGGGGAAGAAAAGAAACTAAGAAATCATATTTGAAGAGCAAACTTTGGCTAAATGTCTGTTCTGTTCTAGTTATTATTGCATTCAGTAAAATACCGTGGGAAGCAGGAGAGTAGACCATATAGATTGTTATGGAAAAGGATAGATATGCTATTCTGAAATACTGTCAGTCAAACAAATTTATCTCACAAATGAATGGAAATGTTGAAAAGTCCACCAATCCTTCTTGAATTGATATTTAAATAAGGATGTTTCTTATTTTCAGCTACACTTTGCTCAAAGTTGAAAGACGTGACAAGGATTTGTATGTATAGCTAAAACCAGAATTATTTTCAAAAATTCTTGGATCAAGAGAAATGGCTGTGTTTGAGATTAGCATAATCTCCAATTATGAGAGTCTTCTAATTATTTATGATTTTTTAGAAAGTTTTCATAATGTTAAAGTCAGGGCTTCACTGTGCTGTTCGGAGAGTAACAGATCTACAGCTCCCCTGAGAAAACTGGAAACAGCACAGCTCCTCTCCAGGCATCCAAATAGGTGCCAGAAGAAAGCAAATGATGCAACCAATTCCTCCACAGTATGCCTGGCGTTTGGTATCATGGCTCACAGAGCCCATCTCTCTAGTGTCCTTGGAGCAATATGCTACTGTAAGGGAGGAAAGTGAGAAGTATCAGTACCTTATATTGTAACATTTTTCCTCATTCAAGAAGGAATATTCATGTTGTCCTTTCAGATCTTTATACCATAGAATGACTATGATTTAGTTTACATTCATTGTTTACCATAAGGTCAGCTACTGCAGCTGTCTGGTATGCAGGTCTGGTACACAGAAACAACCAGCAAACACTGACTTTGCAATGACTTTGCTATAGCTTTTTAGTTGAAACCATAGTGTGTGCTCAATAAGCTGAACATTCCCTTCTGTTTTCACTAAATACACCCCTAATTTTGCTGTTTCTGGAGAAAATACTTTTAACATGCAGTCACACTAATTGAGATTTTCACCTCTAATAGCATCTTGCTAAGTACAGTAAGACCCAGGGTGAGACACGTTAGAGCTTCAACAGAACTCCTATGAGGAGAAACTCAAGGAAATGAAAACAAACCTTAAAGTAACTTCTGGTGTGAAACTACTATGAATTCATTTCATTAAAGAGGTCGCCCCTGGATATCATAAATATAACCACAAACCATTTTTCTGATAACCATTAAAGGCAAAAAAAATACAAAATTAGTCATGAAAGCATCTCTTGAACACAATCATCTATTTTGTTGTACACACTAAGTAACATGAAATGTAATAAACAACAAAAGGTAATAATATTTTCAAGGATCAAATGCAAAGCTTAATAAAAGGATGGTGAGTTTATTTTCTGCAATTGTGAGAATTAGATATTAATACAATTTTACAAAACCAGTTTTAAAAAGAAAAATGCCAAAAGCAGATTTTTTTTCAATGAAATAAAATGCTTGCAATATTTTGATCATTTGAAATATTTTATTTTTTTAAGAAAGCATTTCATACTGCCTGAGTTTTTATATTTGCAGACAACAGAACCTTATATGTACCTACAAAGTTTAGAAAAAATGCAAAAAGGCAGGGTTTTTTTAAATGGAAAATTCTACTTCTACTTTCTTAAAAGTGAAAATGAAGCATTCCCATTTTTAAATGAAATTCTCTTCAGGTTGTCAAGCTTCTGCAAAAGATTTCACTTTAAATGAATCAGCACTTTCAAACTGAGAAATACTCCATCAGAAAAATTCTGTCCAGCTCTACTCAAAACGACAAGTGAGAAAATCTTCTATTTAACGGGAATTGCCATCAAATCACATCACCGTAGTGTGCCACATCAAGCAGCCAGCAGTACTGCAGCCAAGCCAGAATTCCCATCCACTGTCTGCGTTCTACTCATCATTTGTCATTTCAGTGTCCCACTCCCCTCCTTTGTCACCAAAAAAATAAGACATTGGAAGAGCCTTAATATGAACAGCACCAAACCAGGGGGCTGGCAGGGAGAAGCATCTCTGTACTTGCAACAAAGATTCAGCATCACTAAAAAGCCTTCCCCAGAATGGAACTTGTCCTGCTGAGCTGTTGGCTCAGCTGAAAAGTGTGGAGGAACTTTCCACATAGACCACTACCAAAGAGAAGACATAAATCAGCAACAACTGTAAACATGCTTTCAGATCTCAGCAAATGGGCAACAATGCATTCTTTTACAATTCTTACTTTAAAATACATGCTGCAAGGAGTATCTTCATTTATTTTTCACAACTTTTGGTGGCATTTTCTTTCTCTGCCCATACTGCACATTACAGTGGCTTTAGAGGCAAAAAGCCTTTAGATGAAACAGAGTTAAGTATTCTTAAGATCCAGATTGTCATTTCCTTCAGCCATTGCTCTGGAAAGAACTTTGAAATATCTTAAAGCTAGAGGCCCAAAGTCTTGTTTGAACTCAAGCATTTTTATATGAGAAATTACTTAAGGCTGTCATTAGCAGCAGTTTCAAGCCTGCGCTAACCCCACCTTAGGACATATCATACTCGTCATTAAAACTAACCATGTAACAATTCAGAGGTCCAGTTTCCATGTCTCTGATATATTTGTTGACTTACAGGGTTTCATGTTTCTTAAAAATTCAAGCACTTTAGTATCCCTAATGCAAAGCCTTACAGCAGGGAAGATTTCATCTTTCTTATGCATTCATTAAAACAGTAAAGGAAAATTTCTCCTAACCCTTTTTATCGTTATCTCTCCTGTGCATTGTAACAAACCCTTCCAAAGTTTCTGAATTAATCCTTTGCCCAGGGAAGGGGAACAAATCAACCCCTTTCTCTCCCCCAAATCCTCACACCTACCAAGGATCTGAGATAAGCTGCCTTCAGCATAATCCGAATCTGATGGACATCTGCATGCCTAATTAAACTGCGGGCAGCAAACTATAGGCTGTAACTGCTCCTCACAGAGCAGCAATTCATCATTTTGCCATGCAGTTCATGTTGTCAGGACAAGCTTTTGTCATATGTAATATGACAGGTTTTGTTTTGATAGGTGACTTTTAATTGAGCCATAATGCCATCACTGCCAGAGTTTGAAAGGACTGAAGTTATAAATCATAAATTCAGATCTATAGAACTTACGCTCTTGGAAGAGTGTGAATGTTAAAGCCTGATACTATTAGGTTTTCCAAGAGGAATGAGCTGCTCTGAAATGGCACATGCCACAGTATAAAGACATGATAATTATTTATGTAGATTTATTAAAGTATAATAAATATAACAGGTGGTGCAATAAGCCACCTGATGAGCAAGTTATGATGAATGCTATTGGACTGGTTATAACTTTTTTAAAGTATTAGAGGTTATATCCTTGCAGATCTCATAAACTGAGAAATGCTTCAGTAATTTCAAACAACTGAGTACAATGATAGGTAATTTACAGTTAGTAAGAGCTTTTTATGGGTACTGCAATTAGTAAGTGAGCACAGGCAGAAGTCTTGAATAATAGCTCAACTCACAGACATAAAACCCCTATAAAATTAAGGAATATATTTAACATTGCTAGATAAAGAAGTGATGGCAAAAAAAAAAAAAAAAGCCCATTAACTGTCAAAAGACATGAAAATCTTCAATTTAACAATGCAGAGACTTTGCTGTCATATTAGAGCAAAGCAGTATAGATTTAGACTCAAGGTCCTATACCACCACAAACATGGCTACTCATGGTAAAATTCCTGCAGATGTATTGAAGATGAACAAGAAGAAGAATGTTCTTTCTTCTTGTTGCACAAAATATCCTTTTTTATTTTGCTAAATAATTCAACTGTTTTCACTGTTCTATTAACAGTGCATATCACATGTTCTAAAATAATGAACAGGCTTGTAAAATTCTTAAGCTTCTTAGTTACTTTTAAAGAAAGTAAAGCTACATTGGTAGTTAGTTGCTTCTACCATTAAGAATTTCATCTTTTTTTCTCTTCTATCTATTCCAAAGCACCAGAATTTTACAAATGGCAGCATAGACAAAATCCTTGTCAAGTATGTACAAATTAATGTTTAAAACACAGGCTCCTATTTGAACTCAGAATAATGTCTAAAACCAGGTCTTCCCATACTCATGGAAATGAATGGGGAGACCCTTTCTTGACAGCCTTTAGTTTTCACAAACCCAGAGATTTAAATCATTCTTTAATTCTCCAAGTAGCCCCCAGATTGCAAACAGCCCTTTGCTCCCCTTCCCAGGCAAGCCTTAGTTTTGTATCAAATTTTCCTTTTCCCTGCTGAATTTCCCAACTGCTTACATGAAGGCATAGGCTTAATTTGCTGTGCTTTAATTCAAATTACACTGACTTCTACCATGGGTCCTAAACACAGTGACTTACTTCCTGAACAAGTCATTATGATCTCTTCATGTGAAAGCATCATTTTAATCACTGGACTGGGCTTGATTAGGCCACCTGACCAAAGTAGTGTCTAGCTCACAGTATGGAAGGAAATCATGGAATTAATTCCTCTAGGATTAGGGTATTAGGGTTGCTTTTTTTTTTTTTTTTTTTTAGACACCAGGTACATTCATGGATATTGTAGAATAGTTCCAACTCCCTTGACATGGGCAGGGACACCTCCCACTAAACCATGCCACCCAAGGCTCTGTCCAGCCTGGCCTTAAACACTGCCAGCGATGGAGCATTCACAACTTCCCTGGGCAACCCATTTCAGTGCCTCACAACCCTTACATTAAAGAATTTCTTCCTCATATCCAATCTAAACTGCCTCTGTTTAAGTTTGAACCTGTTATCCTTTGTCCTCTCACTACAGTCCCTAATAAAGAGTCCCTCCCCAGCATCTATACATTAGTTGTGAGAACTGTCATTCCCTCATTTTTGCCTGATCACACTCTCATTTTCAATATTATGGTATCTTTAGCTTGAATAATTTTTATTGGTATTGTACAATTATTACAGTTCTAAAGAAGTACTTCACTCATGCATTACAAAGCCACAGCCTTTCTGCATCTTAGGTTAGATCTCTCCTGCCTATCCCAAACTGTAAAACTTTTTTTTCACACATTAAAATTCAGTTATTTAATTATTCCAGCTAAACATTATGGAACTAGCAATCACTGTAGAAAACAGTAGTTTCGTTATAATGTTTTTAACATGAATTGAAAAAGATAAATATAACCAAGGCTTTGACTTTAAAGATCATTTCTACCTTGAACTATCTCAGTGGAAATTTGGTTAAAAAGAAATTATTTGAAATTAGCCTCAAATAAAGTGGCTGTCATCTAATTGCTTGTCTTTTGCATGCCTTCTTAGTTAAAGAAGATAGTACCAAAAATTATTCTGCTTTTCAGTTTCCCAGGCTTCAGGTCACAAAGTTATCCTGCGCACAGCTTATGTTGTAATTGATAACTGATGGAGTATTGCTGTGTTTTTAATCTTCCTGAAACTGCAGTTTTGAAATTACAGACATTTATCACTCCATTTAACCAGCTAGGAAGATATGAAAAAATGTTTAGTCAGTATTTCCAGAATTCAATCATGCAATCACAACGTGTTCTTTCTAACCATTAACAGACAGCTTACTAGCTTTGTCACTTAATGCAGCTGAAATGCAATTGACAGAATGACAAATCTTTTTATGAGGAGTCTGAGTCACATCAAATTAGTCACAGAGAGATGTTAGTAACATTTAACCTGCAAAGATGTAATGTCTCTCTGATTTTATACTTTCCGTGTTGTTATTCAGTCACTGCTGCACAGATACAGATAGGATGTCTTTTTGATTTTAAACTACTCCTGCTGCCACTTCTGTGGGGTTTTATAATTAGTTTTAAGCTAGGGCAAAGAATTCACGTAACATCTGAAGCTGAAGATGAGAAAAGTACACAAATATTACACTATTTATTACACACCAACTTTATTATACACAGAATTTGCTTTAGCCTTAATCTACAAAATCAAACCTCAAAGGCAGGATCCTTGCAATATATGTTTCAACTAGACTATAATATCTAGATGATATGAGAATCTTATTCAAACCTTGTCTTTCAGAGCTATTTGGTGGTCTCTGTTGGACTGATAATTTGACTTACAATATGGGTAGCTTTACTCCAGAACAAATCCATAAACCAACAAAAGAAAGCATAAAACCCACAGTATGATCCATTTCTCCCACCAGCAATTCTGAGAGATGCAGTTAAAGCACAGTGGCAGTCTCAATAGTATTGTATCTTACTGGGGAATAAGTCTTTCTGGCTTCACTGTGTGGCCAGGCTCAGATTTTGGCATAAAGATACCTGCCTAAGGACTGAAAAGAAGAGTTTTGTTAGCTCAGTTTCTGAATAAAGGGAAGCAGTCTCCCTGAGGTTTCCCAGTACTGAACATGAAAAACCTCAGTTTTAAATACACAGGCAGCCACCATTAAACAGAAGGAAATGGCACAAAAATGCTTAGAACTGAAAATGCAAAATCAGATTATTGTTTATTGTGATTGCTATGATCTCAACAGTGACTTACGTGTCTTTATTTAAGTCACAGCCATGCCAGTCATGCTTAGAGCACTGTTTTGAATATGTAGCACTACTGAAAATTATACATTTCAAAAGAAGTAACTACCACAGAAGTACTTAAGAACTGCTTGAGCTGTCACTGCTCTATGCGCATTAGCCCACATGCACAAGAACAAGCACCCTTAAAGCTGGTGTACCAAATTTGACGCTATCCAGACTGGGCTGGATAACATTCTCCTGAGCCGCATGTGAGCCTTGCTCCCCACAGAATGTAGCAGCTTAAGGTGTTGATTTGTTTTCCATTGAGTTATTCTTGGCCCACCAAGTAGTGTGTTAAGTCTCGAGTCTTAGGCAAATGCCTCTAAGATCTTAAGACAATCATAACTTGACATTGAGGTTTTACCAAATCCACCCAAACTAAAGGCAGAATTTGTTAATGCCAATGCAGATTATTTTTCTGCCCCTATAATCCAAACTACAAATCACTACATGGCAGTATAACCAAATACTGGTATTTATTCATGAAATATGGGTGTCTCAAAAGATAATTCATATTTGTAGATGAATTTGATTTCTATTTGTATGTGGCTTTTAGGATAATATTCTTGCTACTCTGCTTTTAAATTATTTATTAATTGTTTAGACAAGTAGTCTCATCTTTTCTTTATTCCCACAGAGGTGAGATCAGCGATGAACAAGATGCATCTGCCAATAGCTAGTATTTATTAAATGAAACTGCATGTTGTGATTTAGCTTTCTATATGGCATTGTGAATTTACATAATGATGTATGATAACAGTTATAAAAAGGATACTCCATCATCTTAAAGAAATGAAGCCAATTGCAGAGACAGCTGTAAATTACTTCAGCAGAGTTGAAGCCTCTACTGCTTTACTGTTCTGTGTGTCTCAATTTAACAGGTAAAATCTCAACACTAAGTTAAACTAACATTGAAAAACATATTGGAAATTTTTATCATAATATTTTATGTTTAAATATAACTTCAATATACTTTTAATCTGTCCATGAAACAGAAATGTATACTCAGAACATAACAGAACAACTGTTCTTTCTCTTTTTTTTCACTTAGTTATTCACAGAAGCAGCATTGTACATATATTTTGAATCAGATTTCCTTATCTCTGTGCAATATTTATCTTATCTCACTGTTTCCTCTCCTATAACAATGAAGATATCCTGGACTTGCACAGAGACCTGAATAAGGTCCACTGGTTTCCAAATCTCTCCTTTCTAGATAGTAATGCTGCTCTTGTCTATTCTTGGCCATCTCTTAGTTCACATAACCATTCTTCTTCAACTGAAGCTTAACCATTTCTTTGCTGCAATGCACACTTTTCCAGTCTTTTTGCTATATCAACCCTTCAGTGAGTTCTTGCTTCCTTTTTTTTTTTTTCTACACACACTACCAACGAATTTTCTTCTATGAAGGCAGTTTTGCTACATTCTATTTCTTCTTTCCATAATCCAAAAAAATATCTAAACTGAACAAATTTATTGGGCAGCCTCAGGTGAAACTACTTTCCTTGGCTATCACTGAAACCCTTTTTCCTGAACACACTTATGGCTGGCCTAAAATATTGTCATTTGCCTCCTATCTTTTCACATTTATTCACATTTTACTCAGTTCTTATTTCTTGAATGCAGCTAAAACCAAAACAGGATATTTTCAACATGCCAGCCTCTTGTTAGACATCACATGGTGATAATAATTCTCCCTGAACAGCAAGTTATTTACCATTATTTGCTGTCCTATGTGTAAAAGCTTGTAAGTGCCGGAGGGTAGAGACCTGTCTTATGTTTCAGTCGCACATTATTTACACAAGTTATTATTGTTAATTATTTATGTAGTCTTCTCATTTCTTACATTCATCTTCCCATCCATCCACCACTCTAAATATGTAATTTCCCTTGTCAGTGCCTTTGATTGTGACAACCTCTTCTTAAATCCTTGCTGCTACTTGGAATATTTTTTCTTATCCCATCATATTGTCACAACAATAATAACCCTTTTCACTGAAAGATTTAGGAGAATGAAAATGCAATAAAGAAGGAAATATGACTAATAATTTGGGAAAGTATGCTGTGTTGATCCTCAAGTGCTGCTTTGTCTCTTAGTAACTGGTAACAGGAATTAAAACAGCAGGGCAAATCACTGAAAGCACAATAATATCAATGATAATGAAAGCTTTGCATAATCCCTTAGAAAAAAAAATGTTATCAAACCAAGATAATCTTTTTTCTTTCACCATTTTTTTTTTCCTTGGCATGGCACTATTCATGTCATGCTTGCAAAATGCTTTCAGACGAACAAACCCCAATTTTTAACTCAGAATTTTCAAACACCTACTTGAGAAAGAGGAGGGATGTGCAGAAGAAAATCCATTTCAAACTAAAGCCTAATCTATCTTTGTTTGTGCTTAAATAAACATTAAGAAAGAGAACATTCTATTGAGAAAAAAAAAAAAACAACAAAACAAACAACCCAAAAGTCAGAAAATAATACTATGTTTTGAATTTTTATTGTATTGCTTTACAATGAGCCAGAAAAGTCAAATTCTTGCAATTTTATTAATGTTAACTCCCATTTCTGCAATGTAATGCAGATCACACAGCACCAGAACATTTTTAAATAACAATGAAATTCAGTGTGCATTGTATATCATACCACAGGACACAAATATGGTATGACATACTACATTAGTCTGTCAGGATACCACAGTAACTATCACCATGTGTTTCCAACATCTGATTTAAAATCCACAAGGAGTTGCAATTTAAATCCTAACTGGATAAAAAATTACTTTTATATCAGTGCTAGCTCCAGGGACAGGCTTATAATTGAAATGCTTGTTTTTTGAACACTTTAACATTATTTCTCATTGAAATGAGCACGAGAAACAGTTCATCAGAAGCAGAGAGGAAAAGAAAAAAAAAAGGATTAGCATTTCAAACCTGTCCCAGGAGCCTGACTTATGATTGAGGTAATTTCATAGCCAGCTAGAATTTAACTCTTTGTAGAGTCCAAATAGTAGCTCTCATACTGGTCACAAAAGAGGAAGAAAAAACACTAAGTATATTTGTTCTCTGATTACCTGAACTTTAAATGAAAAGGCTATTACTTTCTTAATAGCTTGCTTTTCTTCTGATGTTTTGATTTATTTATGCAAGCAAGTGATTATGACATGGCTATACAATTACACTGACATACTATTATAGTTTCTTTTGCTCTTGCTGTCCCTCCAGATTCTCTTCTGTTCTTCCTTCCTAGCTTTCTTCTTTTTCTTTCCTTCCTTTCTTATTCCCTCATTTTGCCTCCCTTATATCTTCCATATTTTTATATTTGCAAGTAGAAGTCTTATAAAACTTAAGAAGCCTTCAGATAGATCACTGCTAATATAATTATAGTATGGAGAGCATAGTGATGTTTGAATGTAAATTAGAGTGAGTTTTTACAGTTCATTAGAAAGACTTGGGGATTGAATTTAGTTTAATCAAAGCTTGAGTGCTCCCACTACACACAGCACATACCTAGTGAAAGAAAGCATTAATATAGACTCAGAGATTACAGACGTATGTCACACTTTGCATCCATTCAAAGGAATCCATGCAAGCTGCATCCCAAACCCTAGCGCCTAATAGCCTAATGGAGTTGAACGAAAAATAACTATACGTAATTCATTAATTTCTAAATGAATATTACTCTACTGCCTTCTGTCTGCAAACTCTCCTCCCAGAGACAAACACGTACTGGGGGTGATGCTTGCCCCTGGTCCTGCTGACTTTTGCTAGGCTACTGACAGAGATGGCAGCAAGCCTTCAGTTCTTGCTTTTGTGTCTTTTTCCACTTTATATGCCAGAAAGGTAATTTTCAATGTATTTAAAATTTTAGTCAGCAGAAGAAAGGGTACTTCCTTCTGCTGAGTCTCTCCCAGTTTATTGCCCTGTGATGAGCAATAACTATCACAAGAAGAGCTCTCAGAAGCAGAGCTTCAGGAAGACCCAGCTCCCAGCACCCCCATGTATGGACAGTCATATAGGAAATAAATTTCTCACCTGCTCACTGAAAAAGCATGCATTCTCAAGATAATCAACCAAAACACTGAGTGCTGTACCTCTCAGAAAGCATGTCTCTGGAAATATCCTAGGATCTCTCCTTGGCTGCTGGTTTTCCACTTAGATTTACTTTGTGAGACTCTAAAATATTCAGGGTATTAAACCAATTGATAAAGCTTTGTTTAGTGTTAAAATTAAAATGCAATTGTCATGCCACACTAAACTACTTGCTCTAGTGAAGTCAATTTTCTGACTGTAATTTTTCTTCAAATTATCTACAGATGTTAAATAAAGGGTCCCAAAGAACATGCAGCAGCTCAGTGCGTTGGGGCTTCCTGGGGTATGTCTGCTGAGTGCTTCTGGATAAGGAATGGGCAGCTGCTGCAAAGGTCACTCGTTAAGGAGACTGCACTACAGCTGACAAGGAGAGATGCCATGCTTGACCTCGTGTTCACCAACAGGGAAGGGCTGGTTGGAAATGTGATGCTCCAGGGCAGCCTTGATTGCAGTGATCATAAGGTGATCGAATTCGACATCCTCAGGACAGTGAGAAGAGTGTGCAGCAAGCTCACTGCCCTGGACTTCAAGAGAGCAAACTTTGGTCTCTTCAGGTTCCTGCTCAGTAAGGTTCCATGGGATATAGCCCTAGAGGACAGGGGGGGCAAAGATTCTTGGTTGATACTCAGGGATCACCTGCTGCAAGCTCAGGAGCGATACATCCCAACTAGAAGGAAGTGCAGCAGGAGGGCCAGGAGACCTCCTTGGATGGATAAGGAGCTGCTGAAGGAAAATTTGAATGAAAAAAAGTCTTCATCATCAAATGCTCTGACCACACCACCCAAGTCTTGGAAGGCAGACACAGGGACAGTGAGAATGAAGACCTTAGGCCCACTGTAGGAGAGGATCTGGTTCGAGACCATCTTAAGAACCTGAATGGACACGAGGCCATGGGACCTGATGAAATCCATCTGAGGGTCCTGAAGAAGTTGGCAAATGAAGTTGCTAAGCCACTGTCCATCATATTTGAAAAGTCATGGCAGTCAGGTGAAGTTCCCAATGACTGGGAAAAGGGAAATATGACCTCCATTTTCAAGAAGGGGAAAATCGAGGAGCCAGGAAACTACAGACCAGTCAGCTTCACCTTCGTGCTTGGCAAAATTTTGGAGTGGATTCTTCTGGAAGACATGCTGAGGCACATGAAGAACAACAAGGTAGCTGGTGACAGCCAGCACGGCTTCACTAAGGGGAAATCCTGCCTGATCCATCTGGTGGCCTTCTATGACAGGGCTATGGAACTGATGGACAGGGGCAGAGCAGTTGATGGCATCTACCTGGACTTGTGCAAAGCGTTTGACACTCTCCCACACGACATCCTTGTCTCAAAATTGGAGCGACATCAATTTGATAGACGGATCACTGAGTGGATAAAGAACTGGCTGGATGGCTGTATGCAACGAGTTGTGCTCAACAGCTCAGTGTCCAGGTGGAGACCAGTAATGAGTGGTGTCCCTCAGGGACTGGTGTTGGGACCGGTCTTCTTTAGCATCTTTGTAAGTGACATGGACAGTGGGATTGAGTGAGTCCTCAGCAAAAGTTTGCCGATGACACCAAGCTGGGTGGTTCAGTTGGTAGGCTGGAAGGAAGGAATGCCATCCAGAGAGACCTTGA